>JACEIK010005991.1:0-68732 GCA_018107945.1 Datura stramonium
TCATCAATATTCTGGAAGAAAAATGCTACTTTGAATATATATATATAGCCCAAACTTTGACTTATCGGAAAACAGCCGAAAACTCGCTATTTTTCGAAAGTCCAGAAGGGAGAAATACTCACTTTAGGGCTAGGAGTATATTGACACTAATTTGGAGTAATTCCACTTACCTTGAATCGGCGGGTCACCGCTTCGCTGGACGAATTTCACGAAACTAACTCCGCAGGAATGTTCTCTGCAGCTTTATACTTTGGTATCCGAGGTTAATTTGAGTTTGGACTGCGTTTAATAGCGTAAACGGAAGGAAATTTCAATAAAACCCTCATGCCCTTTGTTTCCTGGTTGCTCTTTGGAAAATATCTGATATTTATCACAAAAAAACGAAGTGGGGGCTTTATATACTTGGAGCTGAACCTCACCTCCATGGCACGTTGGCCATCGCGGAGGTGAGCCCTCCTCTTGCGATGGTTCGATGCGGCGCTCGTCCCGTCTTCCCCCGGGCCTTTTCCTAGCATGTATGGCATTCTAAAACTCTTAACCAACACATGTGGGTCAGCCATCTAAATTTCAAGAATTTACGAGTGTATCCCTTCCCCCTTAAAGAACATTCGTCCTCAAATGTAAACTTCCACTGCCAAGAATTTCAGTTCACTTGACTTATTCTAGAAAAATTTTGGCGAGAGTCTCCACATGTGGACTATCTCAAAAATCTGAAGCATAAAAGAAGTCCAATACGGTACTCCACACAATACTAGTAAATTCATCACTCAATAGACTAAAGCCAACTATTTCGTTATACGTAATATAAGGAAATTCATAAAACAACAATACTAACGTACCTCGGTGACTAAGTGCGAAACAGCGAGGATATCTGACTTTCCTTATCTTCCTACGCTTCCCAAGTCATTTCTCTCGGTTTCAATTACGCCCATAACACCTTGACGGAAGCAGCATCTTTGGTTCTTGTCTGAGCTCTGTAGGTCTAGTATGACTACGGAACCTCTTCATAAACCGGCTCCTCCATAACCTGGACATCTTGAGCCCCGGGACAACTGGAGGGTCTCCTATATACTTCTCAGCATGGACACGTGGAAAAGCTGGGTGAATAGACTCTAATTCTAGAGGTAAGTTCAACTCGTATGCCACTTGACCTATTCTTCGGCGAATGCGATAAGGCCCAGCAAATCTCGAGAGTGAGCTTACCTTTCTTTTCGAATATCATCACCCCATTCATAGGAGAAACTTTCAAAAACTCCCGAGTCATTCACATTAAATTCCGGTTTACGTACGCACATCGGCATACAATTTCTAGCGGCTCACGAGCGGTCGGTGGCGTTCTCTAATAAGCTTTACCTTTTCTTGGTGATGAATAATTTCCGGCCCAATCGCGGCGACTCTCCTACTTCAAACCATTATTGGCGATCTGCATTTCTCCCATACAAAGCCTCATAGGGCACCATCTATGATAGGCAGTGGTAACTATTTTTACATAAAAAACTCAATAAGTGGTAGGTGCTCATCAGCTACTATCCAAGTCCAATACACACGCTCGTAACATATTCTTGGCGTACGAATAGTGCGTTACTGCTGTCCATGCAATGGGGGTGGAAACGTGCTTTCGAGGTTAATCGTGTCCCCATGCCTTTCCTAAAATGATTGCCAAAAATTTAGCTTTAAATTGCGCCCCTGCATCGAGAGATAATGGACACTAGAACACCGTCGTCCGACTTATTTCTCGATATACAACTCAACATAATCTTCGGCGGAAAGTAGCCCTTATTGGCGGGAAAATAGTGATTTTGTCGGTCTGTCAACAATTATCAAATCGAGTCATTTCTATATGCAGTGCAGGGTAATCGCTACAAAATCCATATTTACTTCTTCCCACACTTCCAAGAGGCACCGCTATGTCTTGAGTCAATCCTCCCGGTTTACGGTGTTACGCTTTTACTAGCTGGCGATTAGACATTTGGGCTATGGTCTGCTATTTCCCTTTTCAGACTTGGCCACCTATTTATGAGACCCCTATTTATAGTTTTAGGATAAAAAAGTTGTGATAAGCACGAACTCTTCTCCGCCAATTAGATTTAAGATGACATGATGATATTTGATTGGTCGGAACATATCACTAGTACACCTGACGTATTTTAATTAACCTTTGATTTGACTAGGCATGCTGTGTCACTTTGACATGTGATATGATCCTATTGACTCTTTTATTTGACTTGACACAATACATTATTTGATACGTGACATCAATTTGAGCCTCTAGAGGCACAAGATGACATCTCGGGCTCGGTAAAGTGGGCTCACCATTATAGCTCAAATTCGATGGACTAGCCCAATGAAATTGGACTATTAATTAAATCCATCTTTATTGGACTTTAATAATTAACTCAACTATATTAATCCGTAATATTTATTTTAAGTGATATATGTTAAATTTAATATAGTTCAAATTTATTTGGATTCAAATTTTATAGAATTTAACTATCTCAAATGCCCTCACTTCAAAGACTTGTCACAAGATATATATTATACGGTGTCATACCCCAAACACGGAGAGCATGACTTGTCACGCCCCGCTGTAGGGGTATGGCCCAGCTTTGGTGCCCTAGAAAGGACTGGACTACTAGCGGTGGGCCGAGGCACATCGGTGCCGAGGCTAGCTCTATCTCGGGTTCTGGAAACAAAGGCTATATAGCATTTATGCTCATGACCTCAGGCCATACGGGCCTATACCCACCTTATTACTGTAATAGCAGTCGGCGGAACATACGAAACTTAACAAGAAAAAGCTGGAAGCTACGTGGCCAGGCAAGGTCACCACTGCTATCAAACTATGACCCCACACGGCCAACATAAAAAGAACAAGGATGCTAAGCAACTATACAAGCGCACGGCCTCACCTGACCAGAAGCTCCAGCGACCACGGAAAATAAACATACAATCTGCAAGCCTCTATGAGTAATGATAGAAATGATCGGGACAAGGCTCCGACCTACCTCACTGTACATCAAAAAAAGAAAAAGAGCTACACCTCTGGAAATCGGACTCCAGATGACGAGGAGGCGACAACTCAACGGGCGGCGGAATCACGAGATCGCCTCCTCGTCTACGGTACACCGAGCAAGTAATGCAACGCCCAGCGGGCGTCAATACCTTGGTGCGAGTATGCAAAGCAACTGAAATAACATAAGCTGAAAGAATTGAAATAAGACATCATAACTAGCAAATCGTATGGCGGAGATAGATACGAATAAGCTGGTATGAAGCTGGATCATGCTTTATGTGCGATAAGGCGGAGGCGATACTGTAAATGCGACGGCCTCTTTGTCTAGTAGCTAGTATATAACACATAAATAGATATACAAGTAGCAAGCGAGAGCCAATACCAACCCCCATAACTCGGATGCCAAGCAAACAAAAAACGAAATCTATATACCCCTACTGGGTCAAAACATCCTAAAAATAAGTCACTCCCACTCATACGCTCATCTGGAGCTCCTCTACGACCACGGGTCTCCGGCTCGGAGCCTTGGCCTCAGGAAATATAAATATGCGATGTGCAGGTCCGGGAGGACCTACGTAAACGATAGCAGATAGGGTCTGTTTCCCCTGGGAGCTATGCGGCAGGAGCCTTTGTGTACGGAGCGATGCTTGAGATAGGTGCGGTTCCCTCTCGGGGCTATACGGGGCGGTACTGAAATAGCTGGCAATGTACGGACAGTAGCAGAATAGAGATGCGAGGTTCCCTCTCGAGCTATCGCACAGCTTAATTTTTGTGTCTTGTCAGGCCCCCTTTATAGAGCTTCATCCCATCTTCGTCCAAGTAGGGCAGCATGCCCTCCTTGGAGTGGCGTAAACCCACCCGCTCGGTGGGCGACACGTTACCAGCCCGGGCGGTGAGGACGCACAATAAGGGTCCCTCACGCCACAGCAAGTCTCAACAAGCAAATAGCCATATAAATAGCAAGCACGTATGGCTTGAAAAGATTATCGAATGCGATTCCTTATTCTAATCTCTCTGTACTAAGCGATTCTTTGCGATTATGCGATTACAGAAATCTTTCTTTGCTTGTTGGCTAATCGTAGCCAATATCTCATCTGTCTGAATGGCTAGTACGCTAGCCCTGGCATGTCTAACTGGTTTTTACTTTACTAGCTTTTATTAAAATACGTTTCTTTTTATTCTACAACATGCTTGCTAATCATACAGCCCAATAGCTATGTTTGAATGCGGAAGGCCTTTCGCCCTTTGGCGCATGCTTTACTCACGTTGATTTGAATACGATATGGCAACACAACCGGAGGTACTAGACTGACTCAATTCTCAACATTCAACTGCGAGTTTCAAATACGGGAGTTTACTATGATTCAGCTTCAAGACTTACTAACTTGCCGAAGAACAACTTCACATACCTTGACCTCGAATTATCGTAGTCGGACGAGGCTCGGTCGTACTCCGGCTATTTCTCCCATTTGCATTCATATACACATTAATTAGAGCTAAATACAACTCTATTACGAAGGACGACATCAATTTCGATATAGTTATAGCCCTAAACTTAGGCTTATCGAAAGAACGGTCGAAAACTTGCTATTTTCGAAGTCAGAAGGGAGAAGTATTCACTTCAAAGCTAGGAGCACATAGACACTAGTTTGGAGCAATTCTACTTACCTTGGTCAGGCGGCTCGACGATTCGTCGGCCCGTATTTGCCAGAAACAAAATCAGTAGGAATGCTCCCTCTTGCTAAATACCTCGGTATGTAAGGTTAATTTGAGTTTAGACTACGTTTGGCGGCGTAATCAAATGATTATTTATATCTCCTCTTCGTCCCTCTTCGAACTTCTCACATTTTACGGAAATTAAAAAGGATAATGACCATTAAGCCGAAGTGGGGCTTTATATACTTGGGCTGGTCAAGGCCAACGTGTCCTGTGAGCCAACGCGGAGGCTCCGCCTCCAGCGACACGTTGCCATCGCGGAGGAGCTTAAAAATAGCGGACCTATAAGTCGCATTCTGGAATGCGATTTATAGAAATCTTGATACGGAATGCGATTTATAAAGTCACATTTTTGCCTTGCGACACGCCGACTTGGCGCTTATCCAGATTTTTCTCGGGCCTTTTTCTAGCATGTATGGCATTCAAATACGCTTACACAACACGCGAATCGGCCATCTATGTGTCGGGAATCTACGGGGTGTAACATTCTCCCCCCCTTAAGAACATTCATCATCGAATGAAAGCGCTATTTAGAGGACTTCTCAACTTACTCAACTCATGTGCCACTTGGCCTATTCTTGACGAATGCGATAAGGCGGAGACAAACCTTGGGGCGAGCATACCTTTCTTGCCGAATCTCATCACCCCTTTCATCGGAGACACTTTGAAATACCCGAGTCATTCCACATCGAACTCCGGGTCTGCGCGCTCATGCGCTATGACTTCGGCGGCTCTGTGCGGTCGATAGCGTTCTCGATAAGCTTTACCTTTTCTCCTAGCTATTGAACAATGTTTGGCCCAATGCCCAGTTCTCCTACTTCAAACCAACCAACCGGCGATCTGCATTTCGCCCAGTATAAAACTCGGCGCTGTCAAGATAGCTAGTGGTAGGCTACATTATTGTAAGCAAACTCGATTAAAGGCAAATGCTCATCCCAGCTACCACAGAAATCTAGCACACACGCTCGCAATATGTCTTGCCGAATGGTGCGTTCGGCTTGTCCATGCATCGAGGGTGGAATGCGGTGCTCAAGTGTCTAGCGTGCCTAGACCTCTGAAACTGCCAAAATCTAGCCTTAAAGTGTGCTCCTCTATACGCTATAATGGATGCGGCACTCCGTGCAATCGGCTATTTCTCGGATATACAACTCGGCCATAATTTTCAGCAGGAAGGTAGTTCTCCTTTGGCGGGAAATGAGGTGATTGGTCGTCGTCAAATATCACCCATATAGAGTCATGTCTATGTTTAGTACGGGGCCAATCTGTCACAAAATCCATATTCACTGCTTCCCATTTCTAGAGGCACAACTATGTCTGAGTCAAACACTTACAGTTTTCGATGATCTGCTTTCGCTGTTGGCGATCGGGGCCATTTGGGCTACAAATTCGTAATTTCTCTTTTCATACGGCCACCGGTATTTTTCTTGATATCATGGTACATTTTTTGTTGCGCCGAATTGGAGAATAGCGGGCACAATGTACCTCGTTCATGATCTCTTTGGCGGAGCCACTGAAATATACGGAACACGAGACGACCTTTACATCGCCACCTCATCCTCGGTTACACCGGAAATGCAGCGCTTTCTCTACTTGAGGATATAATCTTTAGGTGAACTAGGTCGGGATCTTCACATTGCCGTTCTCTTACCTCAACAACTAAGGACGACACGGCGGTTTACGAACTAGCGCTCCGTTGTCACTTCATCTACGTTACACGAATGACTAAATTGACCAATCGGTGTATTTTTGAATAATTCCCGTTGTTCGGCTACAAGTACGCCAAACTCCTAGCAGTTTGTAGCTAAGAAGTTTGCTACTTCATCTTCCCTTCTTGGGTGATACAACATATTCATTTTTAGAGAAGCTCGGCATATAATTGACGGTCATACCAGGCTTGTCTTGCCGAAGAGACAGCTGGGTAATTTCTAGGTGTAGCTAAAGCTTATTTGGCCTTTTAGCCACATGCTAAGGCTACTTGTTCTTCAGGACAACCCTAAATGACCGTCTACGCACCTTGTGCCTTTGCCCGTCGAAGGATCTGATATTGATCATGATCTCTAATAATACAGGCATAACCTTGAATGGCCGAATAAGCGGGGTTGAATGACCGAATATGGCGATAGTCTAATAATGCTCTAATTGTTCTACTTGAGTACTTATAGTTCATGTATAGCTAGGACTTGTGGGCATCTAACCGCTTTGTTATTCTACTTGAATCATTGTAAGTGGACTTATTCGGACTTACTCCCGGTGATCAATCTCTGGATCTTCACAGAGTCTTTGCAGTCTCTTGATCTTAGTAAACCTTGTTCAGCCCGGTTCTACCAATTTCTTATGCCTTGTGCGTATCCACTTGGTTATAACTGCTGTTCTCAGTCTTATAAACTATTACGTAAGGCGACGCTACGCTGGGAGCTCACATTCGAATATCTTACGAGAACAGTTGAACTACTAGTCAATCACTTGACTGTGATGTGACCCTTTCTTGGGGTGCCACGGGCTTATCTAGCCCAGGATGGCCGGTGACTTGCGGGGTGTTTCCACATAATAATTGCTAAGTGCATCTGAGTCAACTCTCACCCTACGAGAATTGGAAAAATGATGTATGACCACTAACATACTTTGGAAAAATAGTGCAGTATTGCTAACCAAGAAACGTGCCTATTCGGCTTCTAATTGCAGTTACGGCATATGCGATGCATTGCGATCTCTCTGGGGATGCTTCTGCACCTTTGAAATCACGGCGCCCGTTTGGTCGTTGGAGCCGTCTAACGGTGCCCTTATCATCCCAGCCATTTTATTCCAGGCTATTAACTGCAGTAGCTTCTAAAGCCTAGGTACGGCAACAACATATAAGTCTATTAACTCAATAGCTGAGGCGAGGCAGTTTCTATAGCTTCATACGTAAGTCACACTTAACTTTGCGCTTCTCTTCTCTTTTTTTTACAAGGGGTCCTCTTTTATGCGATGTATATATTTCCTAGCAGCAATCGGTGTACGGGTGATTGTAACTTATGGGCGAGTCATATCTATTATACGCATCAATAACTACGCAGCGTACATGCCGAATTACTGTAGTGATACACAATCTCGACATGCTTTCTGCTGAGTCTCATACGTACATGATATACGCTTCTACGGTCTAATAATATCTCACGCCCTCTCTTATCATTTTCCTGGAACTTCATCCCATTACGGATGTAACAACATATGAGCGATTATGGCTGCTATTGACATTCTGCCCTCTTACAATGTGGGGTCAACACCCGAACCTTGTGGCCTTACTTGGCATTATATTGAGAGCCCATGGTAATCTGCTTGGGCCTTATCTCTAAGCCACACTAGATTAGAATTGCTGTATCGGTAATTCCTTAACTTTTCCATAAGCGGACCTCTTGCGGCATTACGAACCGCAATCTTGCGTCGTCAGAGACTTAGTCCTTAATACGATATTCTATCCCTCTGGGGGAAATTCTAATTTCCCCACAAAAATCTGTTACTCACCTTGCTTCTTTCCTTTATCTTACTTAAAATTTGAACTGCGGGGTTCAAGGTGCACGCCTTTCATGGTTAATAAGATTGCGATCGGGAACCTCGGCTTTATGCTTCTTACGCAACATAGTCGAGTCCTATCTAATTCACTGACCTCTCTACCTTTCGATATCACAAAGAATCATATCTATAATCTTGCGGGTATGTCTTCTTTGTTTGATAGCATATATGGCGGACTTGGCCTTTTCGACTCGAACTTGACTATTACTAGGCAATCATTGCGCGGGTCTTTTACCTGCTTGCGGGTAGGCTAGCAATCTTACTTTCTCTCTTGGCTTATTATCATAAGGGTCCACACAGCTTACATAATCATAGGGAGCTCTTTACGCTTTCTAACACTGTACTTGGAATCAATCAATCCGTCTTTACTTCTTGCTTTATTTGGGCAACCTCACCTCAATTCTTATGCCTTTTAACTATATTGGAATCAAGGTCAAGAGGTAGGAATAGCCCTTTTCTTATTGCAACAAATAAAACATATAAGCTGTATCACATCGAAAAGATGGATATGGGAATCTGTATTTCCCTCTCTTTCTCATACTCATCGATAGTCGATCTGGTACGTAATCTTAATCGGATCTTATATAGCTAATAAATAAGTCAACTCGTATGTACGGTATCTTCGACTTCTGATACGACGTTATCCAACGTATACAAAATAGTATAGATAAAGGTATTATGTTGGGAGGCCTCTGGTACCTCCTTACCTGGCACAAGCTGTAATTATCTTGTATCACGGATGGTACTCTCTTCTTTGTTGCTATATCGATCTTACACTGTAATAGAGTATTCTTCGTCTTGCCTTTGTATACGTAACAAAAGAATATGGTAAGTTTTTAGGGACTCAACCCTATCTTGTATCGCTCACATGCACGGCCGTGAAATTTGAGAAAGAAGAGTAACCATCCTATCATGCCTCGTGACCTCACACTTTTTATAGTATGTGGTGCACAACACATCCATAGACAAGACTCTACTTAGCACGGCTGCGAGACTCCACAGGACTCGACTGCTCGATGCCAAGTTTGTCACGCCCATGGCAGGGGGCGCTTTAGTGCCCTAGAAAGGACTGGACTACTAAGCGGTGGGCCGAGGCACATGCAGTGCACGGCTGGCTATCTCGGGTTCAGGAAACAAAGGCTATATAGCGGCTGTAAGCCACGGCCTGCAGGCCATACGGGCCTATACCCACTGTACACATAATAACGGTGACGGAACATCTGAAACTTAACAGAAGAATTGAAGCTACGTGATGACAAGGTGCCACTACTATCAAACTATGGCCCCACCGGCCAACATAAAAGAACAAAGTGCTAAACAGCTAAACAAGCGCACGGCCTCACACGGCCGGCTCAAGCGGCCACGAAATAAACCTGTCTGCCAGCCTCTATGAGTAATGATAGAAATGATCGGGACGGGGCCCGACCTACCCTCTTGTACATCAAAAAGAAAAAAGAGCTACACCTCCGAAAATCAGACTCCGGATAACGAGGAGCGACAGCTCAGCATTTGTTGGAATCACGAGGGGATCGCCTCCTGTCTCCCAGTACACCATGGAGCAAGTGTCTGGCCTTGCGGCGTCAATAAGCTAGTGCGAGTATGCAAAGCAGCGAAATAACATAAGCGAAAAAGAATTGAAATAAGACAACATAACTAGCTAATACGTATGGAAGGAGATAGCGAGATACGAATATAGGCGAGTATGAAGGCTGGATCATGCTTTATGTGCGATAAGGCGGAGGCGTGCACATGCAACGACGGCTTTATTTGTCTAGTAGCTAGTATATAACACATAAATAGATATACAAGTAGCAAGCAAGAGCCAATACGAACCCCCAGTAGTAGGATGCTTCAACGAAACAAACAATCTGTTTGGGTACAAAACTTGTCAAAAATAAGTCACTCCACTCATCTTACCTTTGGAGCTCCTCACAGAGCCCTGGGTCTCAGGCTCGGGCCTTGGCCTCAGATATAAATAACAGTGTGCAGGTCGGAGGACCTGCGTAAACATTAACGGAATGGAGTCTGTTCCCTCGGGGCTATACGAAACCGGAGCTACGCACATTGTACGAGGCAGGTAACGAGATAGGGTGGGTTCCCTCTCAGGGCTATACGGCTTAGGGCTGCACACAGGAAATATGCTTGTATGCGAGACGATATGAGATGGTGCAGTTTCCCTCTCGAGCTATACAAATCGATTTTGTGTGCTGATCGGAAGCGCTATGGGGAAGCTTCATCCCATCTTCGTCAAGGCAGGAGATGACATGCCACTCCTTGGAGTGAGCGTAAACCCACCCGCTCGGTGGGCGACACGATTACCAACCGGGGGCGGCGGGCTCAATAAGGGGCCTCACGCCTACAAGTCTCAACAAGAAAATAGCACATATAAATAACAAGCACGTATAGCTGAAAAAGATTATACGAAATCGATTCCTTAATTCTAATCTCTTTACGCTACTAAGCGATTCTTTGCGATTATGCGATTACGAAATCTTTCTTTAAGCGTGCAGCTGTCAAAGCCAATATCTCATGTGCGAATGGCTGATGCCTTCACAGCGCCTATCTATACGGTTTTACTTTACTAGCTTTTATTCTGAAAATGCGTTTCTTTTTATTCTACAACATGCTTGCTTATCATTGATGGCTATGTTTTGAATATGGAAGGCCCCAACTCGCCTTTGGCGCATGCTTTACTCACGCTCGGGCGGGTACGATGGTAACACAAGCGGAATTTATAGACTTACTCAATTCTCAACATTCAACTCAGAGAGTTTCAAATACGGAGTTTGAGACTTAGTAACTTGCCGAAGAACAACTTCACATACCTTGACCTCGAGTTATCAGAGCGGAGTTGGACGAGGCTCGAGTCGGCTCTCCGGCTATTTCTCCCAACTGCATGCATATACACATTAATTAGGCTAAATACAGCTCTATTCGAAGGACGACGTCAATTTTGATATAGTTATAGCTAAACTTAGGCTTATCGAAAGACGGTCGAAAAAACTTGCTATTTTTAAGGAAGTCAGGAAGGGAGAAGTATTCACTTCACGGCTAGGAGCACATAGACACTAGTTTGGAGCAATTCACCACTTTTAGTCAGACGGCTCGGCGATTCGTCGGCCATATTCCGCGAAACAAAATTCGTAGGAATGCTCGCTGCTGCTCAATACCTCGGGGTAATACGAGGTTAATTTTGAGTTTAGACTACGTTTGGCGGCGTAATCAAATGATTATTTATATCTCCTCTTCGTCCCTCTTGACTTCTCCGTTTTACGAAATTAAAGGATAATAGCCAAATTAAACCGAAGTGGGCTTTATATACTTGGGCTGGTCAAGGCCAACGTGTCTGTGAGCCAACGCGGAGGCTCCACCTCCGTGACACGTTGCCATGTGAGCTTAAAAATAATCGGGACCTATAAGTGCATTCCTGGAATGCGTTTATAAGTCATTTTTTGCCTTGCGACGCGCCGACTTGGCGCTTGTCCGATTTTCCCCGAGGGCTTTTTTTCTAGCATGTATGGCATTCAAATACGCTTAACCAACACGCGAGTAGGCCATCTATGTATTAGGAATCTATGGGGGTGTAACATGGCGGCATCTGTGCCGCACCTGTCGAGCACATCTTTTTACAAAACTAACTACAACGGGCAAATCGATGAGGTTCCAGCATCACAACAACTATAAGATCGGAGTAAACACAATAAGTGCAGTTGGCTCACACGAGCAACTAAAATAAATACAATGGGCGACAAAGAGACACATAGAATAGAAAACAATCTATACGGCAAGGCCCATCGGCTTATAACAACACTACTACAACCACAAATGTCTACGAGACCTCTGAATACAACAATACTCAATTATCTGGGATAGGCCCCAAACTACCTATAATAATACAAATATGTCTGGTAACTTTCAGAAAGACTTGGAGCTTTCACCAGGCTCGGTACAAGCCTACCTTCGCGATCAGAACTCGATCTACTGCCGTCCCAGGACACAGGCATGAATGCGTGCCCCCTATTAGAACGTCATTTGAAAATATGCAGTATGTAAGGTGAAAATGACAAAGATTCAAATGTAGGTCGGAAAACCAAAAGATATCAACAAAATAGAAGTCAAAAATCAAGTAAAACAATATAACCTACTTGGCCCCCATAAGCTTGGCAAGTCCCAACATAATAAGATAGTGAATAAACAAACAATCGGTCGGCATCTACCAAATACAACTCACTTTCCACTATCTGTACCCCATAGAATTCATCTAAATCGTCTAGCCTGGCTCATCTCTAGTCCCTCAGTAGCTCACGGCCACCACCAAGTCATACCTAGCTTCCACGGCTATCTAAAACACAAGGAACAAACACATTATAACACAATAAAAGATGCATATCAGTTCACAATCAAGTACGCGAACAACTCTCGAATCATAGGTTATTCCGTTCACATGACTCGGTCAAACTAGGGAAAACTTATCTCAAGCTGAGAAAGGCTCTGGCATGTCCAAATAACTCTTGCGTACTCGACTTGACCACTGAGAGGAAAGCACTTAGACTATTTAGGTCAGCTTCAATCCAGGGCTTAACACATGGCGGAATAACTCTCGTGCTTTGGGTACCTCTGATAAGTCCTAAGGTACGAAGTTAGTACCTCAATTCACAAAGGAACCTACGAGACACATACTCGTAATTCATAATCAACACTTTATACACATAAAAAAGTTTACCCGACCTCTGAGTCATTAATAATTCTCATCAACGACGTCATAATGCAACACTAGCCCTTATGTGTCTAGCCGTTTACCGCCGTATTCCATGGGAACCAAAGATCATAACTTAACAACTCTATTCCTAAACCCCTTATTCTCAACTAAGGAGTGCCATATATGAAATAACCGCTTCATTTTGTTCTAACTAACACTAGTCTCGATTTCACAATAGTGAACTCGACTACTAGAGACAACCAATGCCCTCTGACTCACTAACTCATTTCTTTACTAATCATCGGATGACATGATACAACCTATAATCAAATCAAACTCCACAAACATGCCCTAAACTTCCCTAACTCAATCAAAGGGTCCTGACCAACACCTTAACTCTGAGACCAATTTTGACGTTCTATCGCCCTACGGACGTACGATAACCAATCAAACTATTTTATGAGTTTGTGACCTCCATGAATGAGGGAAATACCACATCTCAATAGCCCCCCAAAAATAGAATTTTGATATAAATATCCCTCTATAAGACAATAGTTTCACATAATAACAATGGAAGTTTTGATTCCAATAAAAATCATGCCAAAAGGGAAAAACAGAAGCCTTAACATGCCTCTATGATGCCGAATCAAACTTGGTGAAACCCCAGCTATCCTCACAGAAAATAATTCCTAGTTCAGTCCTCAATACCACCAAATTGTAGATTCAAGAACCCAACAACAAGACAATACAAACTCGGCCTGACGGGAATTTCTCTGGTCGGTTATAGAAACTTCAAACCAATAGTATAGTGATACTCACGGATACAAAATTATGAATAGAAGATGAAATAAGGTATAAGTGTGCTTACCTAGCCAACACTCACGAAACAACCATGAATCTGCGGGAAAAACAACCAACAACACGAATTACACAGCCAGCACAATAATCTACCCAAGAAGATGAACTTGGGCCATGAATTTAAGCTCAAACCTTGAGTGGCTGTGGAGGAATATAACAAGGGAAGGTCTCCACCATTTCAATTATGGAAAATATGAATTTTGGATGTGAATAACCGACCAAAGGGACTAATATAGTCCTCCACCACCTTGGCATATTTTGACGTGCTTGCTTGTGCGATCTTGAAAACATGAATATCTCTTTATTCCAAAGTTGTATAGATGAACAATTTAATGCATTGAAATAGACTAGTAGAACTTTAATGCGATAGGTTGTAGGGACCCCTAATTCTTTATATATTAGGAGAAAATCTCCAAGACATATGATCCAAAATTTAGAGAATTTAAGAAAGAAACTTGCAATAACTTTTATTGACTTTTATTTTACAACTTAATTAAATATAAATCTTAACATACAACCATAAGTGATTCAAATAACTCAATAACACTTCTTTCTTAGAATATTAAGTACTCTTATTCCTACCTCAAAAGAACGGATTTATTACTTTAATTATATGGGATGTTACATAAAGACTAGATTTGAAGCTATTCTTGTAACACACTTTTGAGATTAATCATCCTTACATCAATGTGTTTACAATAGAATCAGTGTTGTCCATGTCACATCGAGTTAAATGGGGAAAAACTTAGTAACTCTCTCCCGTCATTGTATATTTAGTCATTATGATTCTAGAAGTTATATGGATTAGATTTGTATCAAGAAGGATTGCCACTTTCTAGAAGTGATATGAATTGAATTTGTATCCAAGAAGGATTGACATTTTCTAGAAGTGATATGGATTAAATTTGTATCCAAGAAAGATTGCCATTCCTAACTTTTATGAAATTGTATCCAAGAAGAATGACACAAAGCCTTGACTTTTCCAATTTAAATTTTATTAAGGATACTTTAGCTTCAATCCACCCGGCACACTACTTCTTCTTTACCACGTTGGAGATCTATATAAAAAGATATATTCTTCATTATTTTGCATCAATTGTAGCGTCATAGGTTTGTGAGAGCACAATACAAGGTAATTTTTTTTATCTTTTTTTCTTTTTTAATTTTCGTCACTCTTTTTCACAGTTTGACATAGGTGTGGTAGAAAATTTATATTTTATTATAAAATGTCGAGAATCATAATCATTTGATATTTCAGAAATTAGACTTCAATAACTATAACATAGATAAATTTCATGATTAAACTCCTTCAATATCATTTTATAAATGATTTAAAAGTGAGCTTAGAATTGTCATCTTGATTTACGTCACTTTTTCCATGACAACATATCTCACAGGTAGAAATTTCATATCTTGTAGTAGGAATATCAAAATGTGATCTGTAATGTTCTAGAATCTGAACTTCAAGATCTATAATATATAAAAATTTCATAATTAAAGTCCTCTAATATTGTTCTATATATTTTAAAATGGGCTTAAAATGTGTCATCTTTGATTCATGTTACTTTACATCTGCTTGTTAGAATATTTATATTTTATTATAAAAAATATCAAAATCATGATCTGTTTAATTTACAGAAATTAGACTTCAATATCTATAATATAATTAAATTTTAGAATTAAACCCTTTCCAATATTATTCTATATAAAATTTTGAAATTAGCTTAAAATTTTGTAATGCTGGTTGAGTTTTTCAGTTCTCACTAAAACTTCTACATCTTGATGTAGGAAAGTCGAAATCCCTTGATTCACGTAATTCTACAAAACCTAGACATGATAGGATATATATCTAAAATTTAGAATTTAAGTACCTTGAATATCATTCAGTTGATTTTAAAGTTAGTTGATACTTCTAACTCCTGGTTGATTTGGATTTGCGTGGTTGCAAATAATTTCTATCTTGATATTGAAATGTCGAGGAATCCAAAAAGCATTTTAATTGCTAGAAATTAGGATTGAAGTGGTTCATTCTTACCAAAAAGATGGTGTCTTAAATCTAGCCGAGCTGGTCTAGACTAAGTTTTAAACTTGACCTCCGAATTGGAAACGTCTTGATAAGTAACAATCTTTCTTCTACTCAAGTTTTTTTGTATTTTCCTTTCCTCTCTCTTTCGGGGGAAAAGAACACTATTCTTGAGGATAGTGATCTAAAGTGATCTAGAAAATTATTCCAAGTGCGATTTTACCTATTCGGCAAGACATTCTTGTGAGAGGTGAGAATATATTGCTTTACTTAAGGCAAATGCTTTACAATCTTTGCTTGAATCAAATTATTGCATCATTTAGGCAAATACTTCACACCATCTAAGGCTAACATTGTCTACTACAAAGACTTTACACCATCAAAGACAAAGACATCACATTGTTTGAGCCTAACGACTACTCTTGTCTAAGGTAAAAACTTTACATGATCCACAATAAGGACTTTGTATCACGGCCAAAGACTTTACATTACTTGAATAAGACCTTACCTTGTCTAAGCCAAAGTCATCATATTATCTAATCTAAAGACTTTATCTTTGTCTAAGACAAAGTTTTACATGGTCAACAATAAATACTTTACATCATCAGAGCAAGACTTTACATTGCATGAGGTGAAGACTTTACATGATACGCGACAAAGACTTCCTGCTTGTTTGAGATAAGACTTTATATTGCTCGGCGAAGACCTTGCAGCATCGAGCTAAAGGCGTCATATGGTCAGAGCCAAGACTTTATATAGTCTGATAAAATTTACATCATTTGAGCCAAAAACTTTACATTGCTTGAGGCGAAGACTTTACACCATTTGATCCAAGGCATCATATTGTAAGGCAAAGACTTTACACCGTCTAAGGCTTTACTTTACATGGTCTACGGTAAAGACTTTACCTTTGTACGAGATCAAATACTTTACATTTTACGAGGCAAAGAGTTTACTCCATTGAGGCTAAAGACGTCATATTGCCCTAAGTAGGAGCTTTACATTGTCTAAGCCAAGGCGTCGCATCATCTGAGTCAAATACTTTACACTCTCTTGCTAGAGACTTTACACTATCTAAGGAAAAGAACAAAAGAGATTCGACTTAAGGTGTAAAGGGAAAAATTATCCACCTTAAGGCTTGAAAATTTAGAGATTATTTGAAGGATAAATCCGTTAAAGATTATCTTAAGGTGAAAAGGGAAAAAAAATTTATCCACCTTAAGACTAGAAATTTAGAGATCCTTTTAAGGATAAATTCGTGAAAAGGCGGCAAAAGGTGCAAAGGGATAAATTTATCCACCTTTAGGCGGAAATTTAGAAGGTTTCCACTTGAAGACTTGGTGAATTTGAAGACTTCAATTTACAGATGTGAAGACTTAAATTTGAAGACATGACTAATTTGAAGACTCAAACTCGATGTCTTCATGAATTTGAAAACTTCAACTTGAAGGCAGGAGGATTTAAAGGCTTCAACTTAAAGATGTGGTTGATTTGAGGCTTTAACTTGAATACTTGGAAACTTGCTAAGAGATTAGAATCATCCCATCGGAGAAACCCATTTTTCATGGATATTTGCACTGTTATGCATTCGAGTGTTTGAGGAAGGTCAGATTTCAATGAAGGAATATTGTGAATTTAATCTTCATATATCCTGTTAATAACCTTCTATTCCATCATACTTTACTCGAACAATAGAGTGATGTATATATTTTTGAACTCATGAGGCCGAACTTAGAATGAAAGTTTAAGCAACCTACATACCTCGGTGAGAGGATCAGAATCATTCAGTAATTCATAAAGAGTGAGTTATTTTATCCTAACTTTGGCTTAAAGCGCACTCTTGTGAGGTTTTCAACCTAGCGGACCTTTTTGTGTCCTAAATTTTTCCTAGGCGCACTCTTGCTAGGTTTTCAGCCTAGCGGACATATTTTTTGAGATGGGTGCTCGATAATACTCTTATGAGCCAAGAGTAATATGCAATTTATGATTGTGTGTTAGAGGCATCATCTTTCTTCAATGATAGTACCTTTTTCAAGAATTTTACATTAATAGGACCAATCCTCACTCGTTTGCATCAACAAACTTCTAAAAAGCGCTATTTGAATACATCTTTTGTAAGATAAGTCCATCCCACTTTGAAGTGAATTTTCCCCTAGAGTTATGGGGAAGTGATAATAGACTTTATTACTTGAGACTTGATCTCAACTTGGAAGCATCTCAAGTGAACCTTTTTGTTGAAAGCTGTGCTAATTACACCTCGTAATGAGATAAAGCGGTCGATGTCAAATATAGAACCCAATCAAGGCTGAGGGTCGAATCCATGAGGAATATGATGAGAACTTTAGTTAATGTGTTTAGATAATACCATTGGCTTACTTATTTCTGGGGGAAGATTTGAAATATAAAATAATGAAAAAACAGTAGAGAACAATAGTTGATCCTTGATTAAATTCGATTGTATTCAATAAGTGAATTGACTAGGATTGTATTCCCCATAACTTCATAACTACAAGGTGTTTTTATACTAGTGATCTATTTCGATTCTTAGCATGCGATGTTGGTAAAGTTAACTTCACCCAAATGGTTGGTCCCCTATGTAGATGATTATCATCGCGCAGCGATCCATATGTGGATGTATACTTACTTAACCCTTACCCTTAATATAGGATTAACTATTCTTGGATAAGGTCGGCTATTAAGGGTTGATAGTCTCAAATCTCATTGTTAATCCATTTTCCATTCATACTCCGCCCGTCCGTTGAGTAAGAAGAAGAAAAATTCTACGTTTGCAGATTAAGAAACAACTAAAATGAAGGGGAAAAAATAATACATGCATAAACCCGTTCAAGATTCACTAAGTATTTTTGCCTATGTGTCTTAATTCATCGTGGTTCTCACAGCCCTCGTTATGAGTTTAGCTACTCATGCTTGATGAATCACAATTATAAATTGGAGAAGAAATCATAATTGCAACTTACAATGATTTGTATAAGAAATCACACGTATTGAATAAATCAACAAGAGCAGAGAGAAGAATACTCCAACATTGTTTGAATTCCCACAACTAAGAACAAATTACAAAACTTATTTCTTGAACCTTAATGGTAATCAGCAACTCTCCAAAAATATCGTTCAAAGTCGTAGATAAAAACAAGTGCAGTAAATAAACCTATGTAAAAGTATTTATAGTCTTAAATAAAACCTTTCCTAACTAAAAGCCCAGATACAAGAGTGATCAAGGCAGTGGCAATGGGCCAAGAGTCCTAGCAGTCGTGGCATGCATTAGCGGTGATGCTCAATAGTACGCTTCTTCGGGACAATGGGTCACCTAACGACTCATTAAGTCACGGTATGAGTCATTAGGTCCCTCATGTCTATGGATCCTCAAAACCTCCGAGTGTAGATAATAGGTGCAAGCTTCTCACGATGAGTCGTCACGTCTCCCGATGACTCGTGGCTCTTTGTTGTGTCCCGGAGTAACTTTTCAGCATTTTCTTCCAGTCCTCATGGCTCTCATAATGAATCGTTGCCTATTGTAACCAGAGTCGTGCCTTGACTCATGGTCACCATTGGTTGTTGCACCTTTAAACTTGTTTTTCCCCACAGAATAGAATGAGTCGTCTAATGAGATGAAGACTCGTTACCTGATTAACAGTCCACACTTGATCCAATTTTTGCCTATTTCACATTCCGAACTTGTTTTCCTACAGCACTCAAAAAAGCACATTATATCTACATAAACATACCCGGAATTTGCATATCTTCTTAGTTTTAAGCGTCGAAAGTGCCGTAAAATCACGGCACATAAACACCACTTAACTTAGAGCGTTGCATGTCCTCAAGCAAAAACAAATAAAATAGAAAGAACTAACCCGGCAGCTTCAATTAAAGAACTCCTAGAAAACCTATAGCGATGTCCACAACTCAAAATCAAATCCAAATTTTCTAGCCCCTCCTCACATCATCAAAATCCAAATCCATGAGTGCATATGTAAACTTTCAACCATGACACGGAAGGAATCAAAAAATGGCAATACTGCTTGTCAACTTGCAACCATGCATATAATCCTATGACACTAACCCAGACAATCTGCAGACGATATTGTTGACCAAATGCCCTCACCACAAAGAAGTCCCACACTCACATATATGTATATTATCATGACAATATTTTCTCTTGGAATTTGGGTAAAAGCTCACTCGCTTTCACAAAGAAATTCTAGCATGCATTCAATACCATAAACTTGCCTTTACTTTCAATACCTCAATTTTCAGCAGTTTGCTTCCAGGATCACTATAGGACTTTTTCCCGGCATGTAATGTAGGATCGGGATTTGGTATGGTAGATATGAAAATAGTGACTTAATCCTACTATGCATTACACTTAACTTTTGGCTCCCTTTAACCTCTTTTTTCACGTCTTTCCCTTTTTCCCTTGTTTTCCCTTATTCTCTTACTTTTTGCAACTATGGAATTGCGGTTTTCTTCTTTTCAAGAATTTGTTTCTTCTTTCCCGCTCATTTTTTTCTTTTTTATTACTTCAATTTCGGACTTCATTATGCCGTCCCTTTTTGCCTTTTTGTTGCATTCTCAATTATTTTCCACCTACTCTTCTTATGCAACCCTATAGTAGCCACCCTCAACTTGAGCAATTTTTGAGTTGAGATTCACAGTAAGGAGGGACCGGGGCCAAAAAGGTTCATTATAATTAAACGGGGAAGGTGAATTGGTTTCAACAAAAAGAAAGGTCAATTTAAGCTCAAATTGGGATCAAGGGATTAATTATATTTCCATTTGGTAATTCTTTTAAGGCTAAAGTGGACTATTCATCAAAAACGACTTGTGATCCTTTCGTTTCTTGTCTATACCCGGTATGGCCCAGGCCGGGCAAGTTCTAGATTGACACACCTGGCCAGAACTAACATTATGCCTTACCCACACAATCACTTCTACCAAGCTGCTAGTTTAGAGTACGGTCACACAATGGTAAACACGTTCACGGTATTAATGCCATGAAAAGATTCACAAAGGTTATGCTTGTCTACTAAGCGGGCACATGCACAAAAATTTTTTAGGAGGTATCACATTATGACTTAAAATAAATCCATGTTATTAGCGCCCTAAGTTCCTAATTTCCTTCCGGTTGACATAAAACAAAACAAAAAAACCTAAACATCTTTGGTTCTACTAAATAAGGAACACCGGAAAGATATTCGGCAAGAAAACCCTCGGGTTATGTTCAATAATAATACAGATATCCCACCCCACCCCATCAAGAAAAGCATACGTCGTCCTTGATGCATATAGAAAAGTAAAACATGAGAATAGGGAACATACTGTGCGACCTAGATACTGTGGCCTGGTCGGTGGAGGGCGAGATACACCTCAATCTCCTCTCACATTGCCCACCCAGGATGAACCGATGCACTCTCGGACCCCACAGGCTGTGCCTCTCCACAGGCTCTCGCGGCATCACTTTCGGCCCTCTCTGGTGCCTCGTCTATGAAACGGCTTAAGTCTTTGCCTCCATATCTCTTTTCTCCCTATTCTTCTCATGTAGTAGAGCACACTCTCATCTTCGCTAACCTCCTCCCGGGAGTATCTTCCCTTTGTCATGACTACCCAGCTCCTCGGTGATGAAATCTACTACTCGGAGAGTAGCTCTTCCCTCCTCTCATCATCTACCACTTGGAAGCTGCAGTGAATTGTGATAGTAGATATTTATCGTGCGAGATAGCCTCACACCTCGGCTACAGTGTCACCACCTCGCATACCATCGCCAACTCGGGAGCTGTGGTGAAAAGGATCTCATCATCCGCATTTCAAAAAGAGGCGTCCAATCTATCATGCATAGCCACCTGGATAGGCCCTCAGTCTATTTATGATCACGACTTAACACCTTGTTAGTAACTTTACCTAAAGTGCCGTGTGCGCCCTGCTACTTTGCCCTTCGGCGATCACCTAGCCATGTCGGTAAGAAAATCTTGAGAGATCATGACTAAATTTGGGCGACAAAAGGGAGAGATGTTACCTTGAGGTGGGCGATCTCTGCTGTAGGTGGATGATAACTCTGGGATTCTCGGGGTGATGGAGTATCTCTTGCATTGGCTGCTTGTCTAGTGGCTACTAGTCTCTCGAGCCTCTGACGACTCTACTTCAAACTCGGTAAATCTCGCAGCCTCATTGTGAATACATGTTGCTCAATGCATCATCTAATAATATAGCCCCTATGAGACCATGGTGGCCCGACTCCTCACCCTCGAAATCGAGTTTGTCTCATCTCTATTTAATCTGATGCTCGGTAATCTTGGACCACCACTCTCGATCTGAGATGGTAATTAAAGCACACAGGACTCATACAGCGATCTATGAGGCATGGGAAAGGGAAACAGTGCTTGTCATGACTCTCCGCCTCCAGGTTCTCCTCACCTGTCCATGCACAGGGAAGTTGATATACCCCTCCAAACACTTGCAACCCGGTGCGGCTCGGTCGGGGAAACCATTATCATTCTTTGGTTGGTACGGTGTGTTGGGCAAGTGACCACCAAAATTTGCCTAAAAATTTAGAGTGGCCTTAACCCGTCTGATAGCCGAGCCATCAGCCATTCCACTAATGTACCCAGTGGCAATGATGCTCGCCCGGTAATGATATATCGTCTCTTTATTTCCTCATGGATAAGCTTTTTGATCTTTATTTTTTGGAGCTCACTCAACGAGATGATCAACTTATTTGTGTTCATCGGGGGCTCTGGACCATATAGCATACGGGAGGTGGTCTGCTCAAAGATATCCACGGGTGTCTCCCTCACCACCGTCCTGGGTCAATGAAGGCCTTCTCCTCCAATCCTAGCCTCCGGGCATGATATTGTAATGTGGGCGCATATGAGGCATAGAACTCGACTAAGAAAGGGCGTAACTCCGGTGGCTGTCGACCACCCAAACCGGTATCTATCAAACGGTTTGAATCCCGGGGAGGTCCTTGAGCCTTTGTGGTGACCGATCTTGGCTTCTCATGAGCTCACTCCTCTTTGGGTGGCCCTTGTTAGTAGGAGATATCTCTATTGTAGATGGCTCGCATGCTCGGAACACACCACCTCCGCACCATTCTTAGTTACTCATTAGATGTGTGGAAGGTTTCGATCGCCTCATTATTCTTGCTCTTTTTGTTGGACACGTGATTCATCATCACCCTCCATATATTTTGCAGGCTGTGGTGCTCGTGGGGAAATTGGGGTTGAGACTGACATTACCTACCTCCGTGGGTGGGTCCCTCCTTGAAGTGAAGTCGGAAACGACCATGTCTATCGGATTTATAGGGCATTTAGATTCCTATGCAGTCGAACTGCTCCAGCTTCTCTTCGGTATCGAAATATTCCTCCACCGTGCCACTCGACTCTTCGAAGATCGGGGTTCATCCCTTAGTACGCGAGTCAAGGGATGGCTCTTCTCCTGCCCTATTTCTTGGCCGCACCCTTCTTTTTGGTGTTCCTTTCGGTGCCATTATACATGGAATAATGATTGGTATCCAAGAGGAGAGTATATGGAATTAAAAAATTTAGTGCCTACACAAGATGAAGGCTGGAAGCTCATTGCCACTAGCAACGACTCGTGAAGTCATTCATCGTTTCTTTGGTCAAGAATGTTCTTTTGGTTCTTGTGTACTTGATATTGGTCATGAGGAGTTAAGAGTCGGTTGCTTTGTGCATATAAATTTATAATCTCCACTCAGGATGAGCTACATCACGAGTTGGGAGGTGATCCCACGACTCTTCATGTGGCTCGAGCTTAGAGTTCCTCGGCGGTGGTGGTGACGGGTCATGTAATGATTAAATCGGGCATGCTCCGATTCATTACATGAGGTGTCATCATTGATTAACCAGGTGAACCATTTTTCTTTCCAAATTTTTTTGATGGGTTACTCAGTTTACCCATTTCAAATGTTGGAACACCTTAATTTTGGTGTGAGTTGGGTGGGCTAAAACAATTAAAGCTTTATGTCAGCATTTATAGATCGTAATGCCTAATGACTCAATGGGTATAAGAAAACCACATACACCCATACCTCGAGAATCTCAACAGGTTTTTAATCCCTCGAGGCACCTGAAAAATTATACTTCTAAAATTTGAGTGATCAAAGTCCACAATTAAATTCATGGCGACTTAGGGTTACATGTTGGGTACTAAATTATTAAATGCACCAAGGTTTAAACACATTTTTAGATTAAAGGATTTATGCTTTAAGCATATGAATACTCCACCGATTTCGGGGAGTGCACGATGCAAATCTCTGCTTGATAGGGAGGATTGGGAGTTTGAGCGATGGTTTATGATTTGCAGTGGGTTGAGGAGCAAGGGTGTAGCGTGTGTTTTGGGAAGAGGAAATTTATTTTGAGTGATTAGGGATGAGGAATTTTATTTTGAGTTACCACCTTTATGCTTTGAGCTTATAGTACATGTGTGAACACTTAGGTGTTTATAACTTGGAAATTCCCCAATTTATACGTGGGTGGGTCAGTGATTTTTATTGAGTACCACGACCCACGTGGCAAGTCTTTGTGTGAAGCAAAACTCGTTTAATTATCTTATTCTAAGCCTAACTAAATCAAGGACTTTGGGACCCCTAACGCTTCATGTAACGACTGGTGGTTTTTGCAGCAGTCGTGCCATGATCATTGGCCACATGCCACAGTAGACACTCGGTGTTATCGAGCAGAATACTTGTGAAAAATTGTTAAGTTGCCCCATGAATCATTTTAGTCACTTGTCATTAGGTTTTATCTTGACGTTTCTATCCACTACTTGAGACACGATGAAGGACCTAACGACTCGTTGCCAATGGCATGACTCGTGTGGTCACCGTTATGCCTTGTTTACGCGCCGGTGTCCACAGGCGGTGCCCGGCGAGTCATTCGGTTAGGTAATCACTTGTCCTATGCTATTTGGCACCAGCATCCTAAGTTCATATTTTTCAGTTCCAACTTCAAATTTCCCATCTTAATCATCTACACACATCAAAACACGTAAACAAATAAATATATTATAATTACAACTTGGGTTTGCCTCCAAATAATCGCCTAATTGCTTGCAGCGACCACGACGGGTATCTTGATTACTCATACTTCACCAAAATACCTCCGTGGGTTGCCTCCCATGCAGCCTTTGATTTAATGTCGCGACGCGACGCAAGTCGGGTTACTTAGACTTCACCCGAGCCCAAAGGTCCACTAGTTTAATTTCTGGCATTCCTAAATGTAACCACCCATTGACCATTCACCTTGAATCATTTGCTTTCATGGTTTTCCAATTCAAGTGTCCTCATAGGAGAATACTTGGACCACTCGAAATGGTCCTAACCATTTGGACTTCAACTTGCCAGTAAACAAAGCCTAGGTTCGGCCAGCAACACCATATCTACAATTGGAACTCTCTGCTCAATCTTCAGGTCATGCTTAATTTTCATCCTTCGTTTATAGGTACCTGGGCTTTGTGGAGGCTTCAAACTAGAACTCTGTCTGTCAGCTCATTCAGCGATCTAATCCTCCAAATTAGCAGCATTACTCCAATTCAAATTCAACTTCTTAAGCGCTCACATAGCTTTGTGCTCAAGGTTGATAGATGACATGCTTTCCCATACACAAGAGTAATCTGAGAGACATACTTATAGGGGTCTTGATTGCGGTTCGATAAGCCCATAATGCATCATCTAGCTTCCTCGACCAATCTGTCTGGTTAGCATTCCATGAGTCTTTGCTAGGATAGTCTTTATCTTCAGGTTGGAGACTTCATCTTGCCCCACTAGATTATGGATGATAAGGTGTTTCCACCTGTGTTTCACCCCATATTTCTCCGGTAAGAATTAAAACAACCGGTTGCGAAGTGCGAACCCCATCATTAATGATGGCTTTAGGAGTTCAAATGCGACAAAAATATTTTGCTTCAAGAATCTTTGTGACACTCTTACCTTCATAGTTTGGAAGCGCAATTGCCTCCACCATGAAACATAGTCCAAAGCTACAAGTATGTACTTCATCTTTTTGTTTGAGCTCACAAATAGGCCCGTGAAGTCAATGCCCCAAGTGTCAAACAGCTCAATGATAAGGATGGGAGTAGGAGGCTCCCTCATGCCTCCTTGCCTTTGGCATGCATCACATGCCTTTGCAAAATCATGTGCATCTTGGTGAATGGTTGTGGCCAATAGTACCCCACATTGCAAAATTTTGTGGTATCTGCAGTCCATTGTGGTGACCCCAGCGGGGATGAGTGACAAGCCACTCCAATATCTGCTCAACATCTCAGCCTTAGGCACACATCTCTAATCACCCCATCAACACATATGCGGAATAAGTAAGGCTCATCTCAAAAAAACTTCCTCACTTGGCTCATCTCAAAAAAACTTCCTCACTCACCGTCCACCTCTCAATTCCTTTCTTAGAAATCTGTGGCCGAGCACTATACCTTCTTTGACCACTAAATGACACTTTTCTAATTAAGCACCAAGTTGGTCGCTTCGCATCATTGCAACACCTTGCTCAAATGTGCCAAACAATCATCAAATGAATCACATACCACAAAAAGTCATCCATAAAGACTTCAATGGTGTCCTCCACCATGTCAGAAAATATGGACATCATGCGGCGCTGAAAAAAGTAGTGGGCGCATTACATAACCCGAATGACATCTTCTTGAAAGAAAAATGTACCATAGGTACAGGTGAAAATGGTTTTATCTTGGTCTTTGGGGTCTATAGAGATTTGGTGTACCGAATAACCAACAAGGAAATAGTACCATCCTCTGCTGCATGTTAGTCTAGCACTCCCGATCCATGAATGGCATAGGAAAGTGATCTTTACAAGTCCGAGTGGTTTAACTTCCTATAGTCCGCCATACTCCAACCTATGGTAGTGCAGAGTGGAATGAACTCATTGTTAGCATTTAGGACCACCATGATTCCTCCATTTCTTTGGCACCTGACTTGGACTCACCCATTTGCTATCGACGTAGGGTAAACCACACCCACATCGACCACTTGATGATTTCTATGTGACCACCTCTTGCATAGGCGGTTAAACTCGCTGATTCTCAATACTCAAAATAAATTAAGCTCCAAGCTGATCGTGTCTTTAAATACCGAGGATGGGATCTAATAATATACGCGATGGTCCGCTGATGACTTTTTATACCTCTTGAATAGGCCAAAGCCTCCACTTGCCATTCCTCCAAGTCGGCTACAACTATGGCCGTGTGTATTTTTGGTTCCCAGAAATACATATCATAGAAGTGAGATGGGAGTGCTTTGAGCTCAAATACTAGAGTCTCCTCAATAGATAGCTTGGGTGGTGGGGTCACCCGATTTTTCAAATCCAGATCGATCTTCTTCGAAGCATAAGTGTATGACCCCATACCGGCAAATTACGTGCCCGATCTCATCACCCCATAGGTCTCCTCGGCATCAGCATTCATCAAAACGGTTGCTAAATCCTCAATAGTCACTAACTCATCAATAGGCATGATTGGAAGCTCCCAGCACCACAGCATCAATCATTGAGACCACCACATGTCATTTGGCTGCCTTGGATTGACACATGTTAGCTATTACCTCTTCATTGTTCAGTAGGAATTTCAGTTGTCAATCTCCAGTCTCAAAGAGCACATCTGTGACAAGGAATGAGTCGCCCCAAGATAATAGGGACCTCAAAATCGATCTCCACCCAGTCCGAGAATAATAAAGTGGTAGAAATATAAGGACTTTACCTTCACTAGTACATCATAGAGAATCCCCATGGGATTTATCACCTTGCGATCTGCCATCAATAGCCGCATTGTAGTCGGTTTGGGGGATCCCATGTCTAACTGTCGAACAACATTAACGACATCAAGTTTACTTTGGCGCTCGAATTACATAGCGCCTTAGCAAAGTTAAAGGCTCCAATAGTGCACGGTATGGTACATCAAAGGTCTTCCTTTTTCTGAACAAGTGACCAAGATGCTATTACACTATAATGGTGAAAATTATCAGCGAGGTTTTGAAGCTCAGTCCTCTTTCTGAGTGACAAGGCCCTTCATGAATTTAGCATAGGCCTGGGCATCTTCTCAAGTGCCTTGACTAATGGATGTTCACATATATTGTTTACGCATTGAAATGAAATTGTGATACTTCCATCTTCGACTACTCTTCTTCATCCTCTGCGAGAAAGAGGGGAGGAGGTCTAGGAATATGTTGAATCTTTTGAGTAACTCCTTCTCCTTCTCTTTGCCGAGACCCGTACTTTCATTGCATTACTAGGAGATGTCTTCTCGATGAATTAAAGTAATCAAAACTGTTCCTTGAAGTCGCCACCCTATCATCATAATCACTAAGGGCTCGACTATCTCATCGGTCTAGCCCAGGCCTTGGATGATCCGTGTCACCTTCCCACTCTAGTAGTGACCGCCATGCAATGGCTTGTCATTTTTGGATTTTGAACTATATTGCTGGGAACCGTGCCCTTCTACCTCTGGTTCATAGCTACGAATGTCTGACCAAGGCTGTTGCTCAATCTACTTAATGGCAATGACATGTGATTCACCTTTTAAATTCATACAATAAATATCAGCATGGAGTTCCTTATTAGCCATCATCGCCTCCATACGCAGAGTACCTTAGAAACATGTCTTCCACCCTTGAACCACTAGATTCTGGCTCACAGTTCCTTGGAACATATAGAAAGCATTTGTCATTTTTGTACTCACGCTTTCGGTCACCATTGTCTCTGCCTCTTCTCTATCCTTGTATTGGCCACCTGGTTGTAGTTGCTATCCCTATAATAGTTCCGACCTTGGTCCCCATAACCTTGGCCTTAAGAGTATTGGTTATACCCTTGTGTGTTGGTTCGAAAGAAACCCGCCCATGATCATTCGGATAATTTGCTTCCTCCTCAAATTCGATTCGCCTCCCATCATTTCTCGGGGGCCTTTCCTGAGAACCAACAACATTCACCTTTTCAGCCTCAGCTCGCGCCAAAATTCTTAACCAAGCGGCCCGTTTAGGTTTTGATCTCAACAATATCTAGTATCTCTCTTCATCCTTCCATCTCTGCTCATACATACCTCTAGCATAAGTACAGCTAGGAGCTTACGACTACTCTTGTGTTCCATGTGCGGTTGGTTTTGGTTGAATGCAGCCGAGGACACCAACAACTTCGAGTACAAGTATGACTCTGAATATTCCCCTCGAGGCAGTATCCATTTGCCTTAGTGTTAGCATTAAGAGACCTATAGAATATGCTCCAATAACGTATCATACAGGATTACGGTAGTTTGGGCACCTTTTTAACTTCTTGTTGAGCGAAGCCACGTCTCATGAAGTGCTTGAGAATTCAAGCGCACGAAGTTGTAGATTTCTTCTTTAATTGCAATGCTCTGGAAGGTGGGAAGAATCCTTCAAGAAGGCTCTTTTAAGCTCCCCCCAAGTAGTGATAGAATCGTTTGGCAATTCAGTCAACCACAACATTGCCTCACTCCCTAGTGAAAAGGAAATAACCTCGGCTGATTGTATCTGACTCACTCTTGGTTGTTTGTATTCTTTGTAGATACCCACAAAATTTTTTAAGTGAGTTTGTGCATCATCGGTCGCATGACCACTAAATACCCCTTTCATGTTGGCCAGTTTGATCATTTTGGTAATGTCAAACTTTTCCCCAACAGCAAGGAGGAGGGACAATAGCTCGGTGGCATCGGCCTTATCAATATAAATCATCATCATCATCATCAAAAATCGGTGCACTTTGCTGGTGCCGGACCTCTGTTTCTTCCGGAGTGGCTCGGCGCCCGGCGGCTTGGCGTTGCTCTTCGAGGCGAGCCTCATTTGCCTCTCTCTATCTCTTACTCGAGCTTATTCCTCATCCAACATTCTGGTAGTTACTTCTTCCCTTGTCTCATGCCCATGTACGTTGGCCATTTTTTCATAGGTCTGAGTGTTTGTTCAAGTTCGTGATCAATTGGAACCGAGAGATTTTCCTCGATTCCTAATGTTGGGCATGCACGAACACAAAGGACTGTTAAGAAACAAAAACAAAAAAATAAAAAGGAAATAAGGACCAATAGTAAAGAGAACACAATTAACAAAAGCCTAAGCCGTATTCCCCGGAAATGATGCCAAAATTTAATGTCACCCAAATTATACCTCGTAATGAGATATAAATAGGTCGATGTCAAATATAGAACCCAACCACGGTTGGGGTCAAATCCCACGAGGAATATGATGAGAACTTTAGTTAATGCATTTAGCTAATACTATTGGCTTATTTCCTAGGGGGAGATTTGAAACATAAAATAATGAAAAAACAGTAGAGAACAATGAGTTGACCCTTGATTAAATTCGATTGTATTCCATAAGCGAGTTAAGCTAGGATTGTGTTCCCCACTTCATAACCATAAGGAGTTTTATACTAGTGATCTATTCTAGTGCTTCAGTATGTAATATTGGTAAGTTAACTTCACCCAAATGGTTGGTCCCCTATGTAGATGATTATCACCATGCAACTTGAAATATGCGGATGTATACTTACTTAACCCTTACCTTTAACATCGTATTAGCAATTCCCGGACAAGGTCAGCTGTTAGATGAGGGTTGATAGCCTTAAATCTATGTTCTTAATCCTTTTTCCATTCCTCTCCTTGATCCGCTGAGTAAGAATAAGACAAATTCTAAAGTTTGCAACCATTAGAAACAATTAAAAAACGAAGGGAAAAAATACATGCATAAACCCCGTTCAAGATTCACTATGTGTAGTATTTTTACCTATGGGTGTTAATTCATCACGGTTACATAATCCTAGTTATGGGGTTTGGCTACTCATGCTTGGCCAGTCACAATTATAAATTGGAGAAGAAATCATAATTGCAACTTACCATGATTTGTCGTAGAAAACCATGTATTGAATATATGAACAAGAAATGAAGAACAATACTCTAACATTGTTTGAATTCCCACAATTAAGAACAAAATTACAAAACTTGATTCTTGAACCTTAATGGTAATCAACAACTCCCAAAAAATTTCGTTCAAAGTTGTAGATAAATAATTACGGTAAAAGATAAACCTATATAAAGTATTTGTAGTCTTAAATAAAACCTTTCCTAACTAAAAATAGAATACAAATTGGCGAGTCAACCCATGACAGTAATGACTCATTAGATCTCCAAATGAGTTGTGGCATCACATTAATGAGTCATCCTCGATAGACTGCTTCTTCACAAAATGGGTCACCTAATGACTCGTTAATTCATGTCACAGTCGTTAAGGTCCCTAGTGACACATCCTCAAAACCTCAATTGTAGATAACCGGTGTTCTGGCTTCTCATGATGAGTTGTCAAATGTCTGACACGACTTAGAATTGTTACATCACCGCTTGTAGTAGTTGTGAAGCTAGGATGGGTTAAATTATTAGAAGTGCAGTTATAATCAAGGGAACAAACTCAAGCCACATCCTGAGAGTTAAATTGTTCACGAATTAGGATGTCACATCCACCAGCACTCAATGATGTAGGCGTGAGACTGGTTTTTCATGTTTAGAGGAAGCTCGAAATATCATGAACACCGCATTTTACTATTTGAGACAACAAGCGAGAAGTTTTCATACTCGAACCATAGTGAGTTGTAGCATTGCATGATTATTGGGCGCCTTTAGTTGCTTCTTGTATTGTTTCTCAATTATTTGTGGTCACCCCTAGACTTAATTAGAATTTCCTAAATCTTAAAACACATCTTTTGAAGGGGTTAAATTAACCACATGAGAACTTGGTAATTCAACGAAATAGTCTAGTCCACAGCTGGGTTGATATCAGGCTCTGAGACCAGGGCCCTTTGTGTGCATAATACGACCGCATGTGTCCCAGGCACAATAACTTTTAGGCGCCGTTCTTTAGGGACTAATGAAGTTTAGTGTTACTATTTTTGTGTGAATTTTAATCTCCTTAAGTGTTAGAACAACTGGTCTTAGTCGCTATATTGCGGGTAACGGGTTGTCCTTGTAGAGCGGCAAGGAATAGGACGGGTGGAACCTTTGTTGGAACTGTGGCATGTGCATTTTGCTGGAGGGAGGCTCAAGAGTGAAAGTTGAAAAGGTTACAAGAGTAGTTGCAACAACATCCACCCGATTAGGCAAGTAAAGTTGTTACCTAATCGGATGGCGGCCAGAGCCAATTGTAGTGGCAATCCCATAACAATGAATGGCAGGCCTCAATATACGTAAACCCGAAGCGAGAGAGCTTTGAGCTTAAATAGGACATCTGTGCCGGTTATTATATTCTAGTGGCGGTTCTTTTGGAATGAGTAATGAGGACCCACCGTGCTTGCTTACAAAATTTCCTAGATATCGGTGACACTTTAGCCCTTACTTAGGGTGTCGTGGCTATGTATGACTCACACTCTTCCATTTCATTGTTGGGAGAGGCAAGAAGAGGTGGTTGAAGGCTGATCCACGATTCCATTACTTCTTTGAATGACATAGCGAGGAAGTTCCTCGTCAGATTTTCCCTTCGAGGCATGTTGCCAAGCTCAAAAGTGAGATATTAAGCTTTAACTAGAGGTCGGAGGAGGCACATGATTTGGATTGGAGAGATTCAATTCCATTGTTGAGAGAAGCGCCCCATCACCAATAGTCCAATGAGTGTTAGCTCTCACCTTTGTAGAGAGTCTAGACCCACATATGAAAGATTACGGTAGACTCGCGTCGGGTGGGAAAGCATTGGAGAAAGACTTATGATGAGTTGTACACTGCGTTGAACGCGGGGATTGCTTAGGGAAATCTAGAGTGGCACAAAGATTCATCGAAGGGCGAGTAAGAAGCGAAGAGCGGGAGGCGATAGAAAGTGGACGGTGTCAATTCCTTGGCGGCATAGTTAGCATCATTTCGGCATCAAATTATGACTCGATTCAACAAGGCGAGTATGAACCAACAATGAGGAGACGAGTGAATGCAATTTGGCGGACTCCCCATATGGTGTGAAATTTGTGGTAACATTGGGCACAATGAAGAAATGCTGGCAAGGAAAATCCGGAATCTGTCAATTTTGTTGGAATGTTCGGAGAAACAATCATATTAGAACTTAACTTTTGCAAACGAGTTGGTAGAGTCACCCAAATTTTCTTAGGGTGGCATTTAGAGTAAGAGCTACCGGCAACCTCGCTGACAATAGTATGCAGTGGTAGAATGGTGGCCGGTCGGCGGCAACATTGAGGAGATGTTGCAAAAGATTATGGCCACTCAAACCCAATTGGCAGAGGAATCGAGCACGGATGGCTTGATTTGAAAAATCGGCAGTTGGCCACCCACGCAATCTAATGAAGCGAGATGGCTCAATTAGCGGCTTCTCCAACACATCAGACCTTAGGGAGGGTTGCCCAATGACACGAATGCAAACCACCAATAGGTCAATGCCATTAGTCTGAGAGTGGCAAGTAATTGGCTAATGCACCATCAAAGGAAAAAAATGAGTGCGGCGGGAGGCGAGGTCAGGGTCCATCTACCAACAAGGGAGATAATTAGAGTTTTGTTCAACTGTGCACAATCATCTTTGTAGCCGGCACGAGACCACCACCACCCTTCCCGCAAAGACTCGAAGAGCAAGGAGAATGAATTCTTTAAAAAGCGTACATGATATTTTCAAAGAACTTCACATAAATTTGCCCTTACTTGATGTTTTGCGGGGTACCAGTATGCTAAGTACTTGAAGATATGGTGGCCAACAAATTTGGTGGATATCCAAATGGTGGCGCGGCGAAGTGCGGCTACGGGGTAATGAGAAAGATGCCGAAAAAGCTTAAGGACCCAGGGAGTTTTATCCCTCCCATCACAATTGGTAAAGTGAAGTAAGAGAGCTCCTTGCGACTTAGGAGCGGCGGTAAATCTAATGCCCCTTTTTATATTTATTTAACACCTTGGGGTTGGGTGTATTTGAGGCCAACACAAGTGATGGTGCAACTACTAGACTAGTCCACCGGTGGCATCGGAGGAATAATTGAGGACCTTCTCATCCAAAGGTGGGTAAGTTGATTATACTCGGCTGATTTCATCATACTTGACTTTAATGTTTATGAAAAGGTACCCCTAATCTTGGGACAGACCATTCTTGGCAAGCTGGAGGAGCTATCGTAAATGTGAGCAGTGGCCTTATTAAAATGAGGTGATGATGAAGAAAGGCTTTTGAGTTTACCAAGAGATTAACCCACCCACACACTAAAGAGATCTTGAAAGATCAATGTGTTGTCGGATGCTAAGTGTGGGGTGGTAGATTCACATAGTCCTACCACATGAGATGATCACTTTTCATCTGTGTTTGATGTAGGGCCTAAGTTAGAGAAGAAGTTAGAAGAAGAGGGACAAAGTGGGTGTTGCCTCAAAAAATAAAAAGAAAAAGATGGTTCTCGAAAGAGGCAACTGGGTTGAGATATCTGAGAAGAGGGTAGTCCCACGTTGTGTCGCGACGTAAAATTAGAGGCGGCTAGCAGGAGGCAGCAAGGGTACCTCAGGTACAATTTTATTTTTTCTTTTGTTTTGATTTTGTTTATTATCACTTTTTGTTGTTGTTGTGGTGATTTTAAACACGGATTGAGGGAAAGTGAGTACCCTTAGAATAGGAAGCTAAGGAGCATGGAAAGAGGATGAGCGTGGGGTCAACGACCCACTTGTGCAAAAATGAAGAAAAACATGCTGTTAGCTAGGCCCTGAGGCCTCAGGGAGTATTTCTCACCCTTGTGGTATTTTTATTTTAAGCTTTGGGAACATAGCATGATTTAAGTGCAGGGTGAGAAATTTCAAAATTTTGTGTTTATTGAATTCAAGTGAAATTAGTGCTTTGTATGGTATTGTTGGATGAAAAGAGTTTGAGTTGAGCATAATTTACCTATAGTTGGTTTCTTTCTCGGTTCTTTTCCGACGGGGCACTTTGAATCGATGAATAAAATTTTTCTTTTGTCTATACATAGCTATTTTAGTTATAGTTAGGGACTTTTCGGAGCTATGGATGGATGGCGACCTGTGAGAAAAATTAGTCAATAGGTTTTGGTTGTGAACCATATTGGATTGATGGGCTTGATGTTCTTGTTATGTTCTATACATGATTGGGGGATGCAAGTGTTTGAATTTTGAAGCATGCTTTAACAATTGTATAACTTGTTTGAGACACCTAGGCTCTTGAATGTGACTCGATGTGCTTAAAGTTGAATTTTGCATTCTTGTGATGTTAGAGTCTGCCCAATTTGTCTTGAATTGAGCATGTGCTGTGAGTGTAAGGATTTGAATAGTATGCTATTATATAGTGCCTAGAACTTTCCTTGTGTTTATATAAAACAAAATGAGGGATGTCGATTGTAGGGATGATGATTTAGGCATTTCTTTGAATGAGCTAATTTTGATCCCTCACTTACCTACCTTGAATATATGATCCTAGTTATTCTATTGAGCCTTTAGCCTATTCTTTGCTATAAACAAAATGAGACTAATCCTTTCTTTCATTAGCCTATGAATTTGATCCATAACCTAGCGCTTAAGTAAAAATGCAAAACAAGTCAAGGGTGAGGTTAGATGAGAAGGAAAATAGTAGTGGTGGGAGTTGAAGAGAAGACTAGAGGTGCACTTGTTTTAAAAAATTGAATGAGTTAGTAAGAAGATAAAAGAAGAAAAGAGCGAAAAAATTCTTTGAAGTACTTCTTGCAATAAGCTTAAGTATGCCTAATGAAATGGGGAAATAAAAAGGAAGAATGGAGTTGAAAAGAATAAAGGTGAAGTGAAAGGATAAGAAATTTGTACTGAAATGTAATTATTAAAAGCACTTGGGAAGCTAGTCACTATTATTTTTGTGCTTTGTAGGCGAATAGTACCTACTGTCCGTTATCTTACATTACAACCCCTAAGTCTGTATCTTTACTTTCAAACATTCTAAATTAGTAGAAGTAAGGTCAATACATGTGCATGTAGACTCTTTTTGGTAAGTATTTCTTATTTATATACCCCCGCGCATGTTATAATTTGAAAACACATAGTGAAAATGGGTAACTCTCTTGTGTGAGGGCACATGTTTGATGAAGGTTAAAATTCATGTCGGATTTCTCGGTTAGTTAGTCGCATGAGTTTGTTGAGGTTGAGAGTCAATTCTTGAGTCTAGGAAGTACGAGATAGTTATATTTGATTTTAATGGTTAAATCTCGCATGCTCTAGTTTTAACTTGCTATCTGAAATAATCATTGTAGCCTTAGCTTGAATTGTCTTTCCTCAATTAGTTATGTGTGAGCTCTTCATGTGCATGAGATGGAATGGAGTTGTTCGAGGGCCAGAAGCAGACTTTAAGTGTGAGGTAGTGATCTTGGACATATTTACGTTCCCCAAGTGCTGTTTTATAACTTATTTAGTCGTGTTTGTCAAATTAGTCAGTATATTCTCATGTGATTTTGTATAATTTCGTGCATAAACTAACCAATGTGATTAGCTCTTTGTTTTATAGGTGAAAAATGCTGGAGGGCTTGTTGTTGTTTATGAAACAGATGAAGCATTGGAATGATTGGGAGGAAGATTGCATAGAGGTGCACGAAAATATCAATGTCGCCTTTTGCCCAGCACATGCCACGCCGCCAGACCTGCGCGACTAGTGTTTCACGCCTGTATGCGGGCTGCGCGATAAGCCCAGCCGTGCCATGCAAAGGGCATGCGCCACGCTCACTTGTGCCACGCGAGGCATGCACTTGTGAAGGGACAAGCAAGGCAACACCTACGCGCTAGTGCCACACCCCGAGGTGGGCTCACTTGGGGGACGGCCTTACGTCTCCCACGCCGGGTGGCCAGCGCAAGCATGGCTCCAAAAATCATTTTATCACGAAATATTTTAGGAATACCAGAAAGAGGCCCCGAAGGGAGAAGTGAAGAACTCTACCTAGGGTTCTTTATTTTTCATTCTCTTTTAAATACTCTTGTAAGTATCATATTCTAATTATGTTTTGGTATGCGTACGAACATGCGTGGCTAGAACCCTTCCTCAGGGTTGAGGCCACATGATATAAATTGTAAATGCATGAATTCCTTCTTGGTTTGAGTTTTAGTTGTTGTTTTTGTCTTACATTCCTTATTATTAATGTTTTTATGCTTGATCACCATGAAAACAAACACGTTAACCTTAGGTAAAAGCTCGAAAGAGTAACCCTAGGCTAGAACATAAGAATGTAAGGATAAAGTTCTTATCTTTGCGATAGGATTAGCGATTAGGATATAAATTATACCTAATTTGCCTTGGGTGGTTAGTCAAATGGGATGAGCTAGACACAGGCTTTGAATTATCACATCACCGCTCATAAAGTAGTTGTGAAGCTAGAAGTTAGGTTAAATGATTAGAGGTACGAATCCATAATCAAGGGCACAAACTTTGTAAACCACATCCCACATAGTTAAATTGCTCACGAATTAGGATGTCACATCCTGCTCAATGTTGTGCGTGTGAGACTAGTTTATCGTGTTCGAGGCTTGAAAGACCATGAACACCGCATTTTAACTATTTGAGACAACAGCGGAAGTTTCATACTCGAACCATTGTGAATTGTAGCATTGCATGATTATTAGGCCTTAACTCTAGTTGCTTCTTGTATGATTCTCAATTATTTATGATCACCCTACACTTATTAAGAAATTTCCCAAAATCTCTATAATTGTCACGCCCATACAGGGGAACATGGCCAAGGCACAATTGCCCTAGAGGGACACGGACTACTAGCGGGTAGGCCTAGGCACATACGGGTGCACAGCTAGCTATCTCGGGTTCACAAACAAGGGCTATATAACGTCTGTAAACACGGCCTTCGGCCAACGGGCCTATAGCCACCTGTAAAGCTTGTAATGACTAACCAAAAACATTCAAATACCAGGGAACCTATGCGGGCCGACAAGGCCACCATGTTTGTCTAGTCTTCACAAAACTTAACAAAAAAGAATCTTGAAAGGCTACGTGACCGGCGAGGGCACCGCTGCGCTTTGTCAAGCTATGGCCCACCACGACCAGCATAAACGAGACCTGCTAAACGGTATAACAAGCTTGCCACGGCCTCTTACAATGACTCAGCCCGACCCTGGGGAGATAATATACACAATGCGCAAGCCTCTATGAGTAATAATAGAAATGATGGACGGGGCCCGACCTACCCATCTTGTATAACAAAAGGAAAATACCTCACAGAAATCAGGACTCGAATGACGGAGGCGTGGCTCTATATTTGCTTCCGGAATCACGAGGGATCGCCTCCTGGAGTCATAATTACTGCAAGAAAGTAATGTAGCGCCCCCCTTTGGGCGTCGGTGCAGTGATGTTTGGTATGCAAAGCTAAGCGGCGAAATAATACGGCTACAATGTACTTATAACTAACCGTCTGTTTATAACAAGAGATGGCAGATACAAGGGAAGGTATGGCCGAATCATGCTTTACGTAACGTGGCGAGAGGTGTACCTATAGACGCGACGGCTGCTATCTAGTAACTGTATATAGCACATAAATAGATATACAAGTAGCAAGCAAGAGCCAATACCAACCCCCATAAACCGGATGGCGCCAAGCAAGCTCAAACAATCCTATATACCCCTACACAGGGTCAAAACCGACCAAAAATAAGTCACTCCACTCATCTGCTCCTCTAGGAGCTCCTCAAAGCCCGGGTCTCTGGCTCGGGCCTTGGCCTCGATATAAGTAACCGTGTACAGTCAGGAGGACTCTGTGAGTGCACAGCGAGCAATTCCCGGTTCACGGAACACTCAACAAGGCTACAGCAGAGAGGCGCACTGTTCCACGGAGAGACTCAACGGGAAATATGCATGTAGACCAAATTGCCAGACATAAACTCAGGAATTTACTGGCCGGTCTTTGTAGTGTGATAGGTGATACATGGAACACTTCATCCCATCTTCGTCCAAGCTGGGGATGTGCCACCTTGGAGTGGCAGTAAGCCCACCCGCTCGGTGGGCGACACGATTACCAACCCGGGCGGCCGGGACGCTCAATAAGGGGCCCCTCCACGCCACATCAAGTCTCAACAAACAAATAGCACATATAAATAGCAAGCATGTATAAGCTGAAAAGACTATGCGAAATGCGATTTCTTATTCGATCTCTTTAAATATATGCGATTCTTCTTGATATTTGTAATCTTTATTTATCTTGTTTGGCTGTCTGACAGCAGGATACTCTATTTGTCTGAATGGCTGATGATTACTTATGAGATACTATCTGTCGAATGGCTAATACGTAGCCAATATCGTCTGTACCGAATGGCTAGTCGCCATAAAACTGTCATCTATACAGTGCTAATAACTTTTATTAGAAGAATGTTTCTTCCTTCTACAACATGCTTGCTAATCCTTTGTAAGGCTCATCTTTTGAATACGGAATGCTAACTCAGCCCTTTGGCATAGCTACTAACTTTGGATTGGTCACGATATGGCAACGCAAACCGGTTTTACTAAACTTACTCAATATAAACACTCAACTCCGAGAGTTTCAAATGACGGAGTTTACTATGATTCACAAAGCTAAGGCTTACTAACTTACCGAAGAAACTACTTCACATACCTTAACCTCGAGTTATCCATTCGTCGGACGGGACTGGAGTCATTACTCGGCTATTTCTCCCATTGCATTTTCACACATATACGTCAGTGGTACCATGCCTGGCTGGAAAGACAACATCACTTTCGATATGTTTACTTCCCTAAACTTAGGCTTATCGAAAGACGGCTGAAAACTTGCTATTTTTCGAGAGGTCGAGGAATGGAGAAGTATTCACTTACGGCTAGGAGCACATAGACACTAGTTTGGAGCAATTCTACTTACCTTAGTCCGGTAGCTCGACGATTCGTCGGCTTCGTATTTAGAAGCAAATCAGTAGGAATGCTCCTGCTGCTACATACCTCAATACCAGAGGTTAATTTAGGTTTAGACTACATTTGGCGCGTAATCGGACGATAATATATTAACCCTCTTCGTCTCTCTTTCTTTTCTCGTTTTACGGAAATTTAAATAAAGATGTAATCATCAAAAACCGAAGTGGGGGCTTTATATACTTGGGCCTGGAAAGGCCCAGGTGTCTGAGAAACAACGCGGTGGCTCACTTCTCAGGTGACACGCGCGCCATCGTGGAGAACTCTGCCACAGCTCCTTCTTGGTTCGACGGGTTTCACGTACGATCTTTTCCGGGCCTTTTTCACAGCACGATAGCTAAATATGCAACCAGTGCAGATAGGCCATCTAGATGCCCGGGAATCTTACGGGGTGTAACGTTCTCCCACAGCCAGGTACATTAGTCTCGAATGGAAAGCGCTATCTAGAGGATTTCTCAACTTATCTCAACTTTCTATTTTAGGAAAATTTTGGCGAGTTTCCCAGTAATATGGACTATCCCAAAGCACAAAACGAGAAAAGTCCAATACGGAATTGCTCACACAATATTATAAGATTCACTTGATAGCTAAACATCAATCTTTCTCATTTTGTACATATACAACCATAGGTCTTTGTATAAGTAATAATACGGACATGCACAATGGCGATTGGGCACGGAATAAGTGAGGATATCTAGATTTCATATCTTCCTCCTCCACGTCATCTCTTCTCAGTTCTGTTACGCCACAATACTTTGTGAGCCATGGCCTCTTTGGTTCTCAATCTGCGAATGCAATGCATCCTAGGATAGCTCTTGGAATCTCTTCGTGAGCCCGGCTCTTACGTAGCTTTGGATATCTGGGCGGGACTACTCTTGTGGGTCTCTAAAAGCATTTCCTCGCGTGGATACATGAAAGACCCGGTGAAGAGATTCTAACTCTGGAGGCAAGTTCAACTCTCCGCCCTTTTGGCCTATTCTTCAAAGAATCGATAAGGCCAACCAAATCTTGGGCGAGCTTACCTTTCTTGCGAATCTCATCACCCGCTGTGGAGGCGCTTAAAAAATACCCAATCATTCACATCGAATTCCCGAGGGTTTACACGCCGCACATTTGCGTAGCAGCCAGGCGGCTACGGCGTGCGATCGATGGCGTTCTCACATTAAACACGTTTTCCTCATTGTGAACAATGTACGGCCCAATCAATCATGATTCTCCTATTTCAAACCTGACCAGCGGAGCGTCTGCATTTTGCCCGTGCCAAAGCCTCGAGAAAGGCGCCATCTGGATAGATATTGAGTGATAGCTATTATTATAAGCAAACTCGATTAGGGGCAATTGCTCATCATTTATTACACCCCATAAGATTCCTAGCATCTAGATGGCCTGACCATACTGGCCCAGTTGAAGCATATTTGAAAGCCATATGTGCTAGAAAAAGGCCCGAGTAAAAAATCAGACGTAAAACCTGTCGAACCATCGCGGAAAGAGCAGGGAAGAGCACTCTCCAGCGATGGCGCCGTCACTCAGGCGGGCCACCGCTGCGGTGGCTCGAGTGTCACGTTGGGCACATCCCGGGCCCAGGAGTATATCAAAGCCCCACTTGATTTTAAGTGATATATTCCATTGAAATTTCGAGCTTTGAAGAGAAGGCAGAGGATGATATATTATCGTTTGATTACGCTGCCAAACATAGTCCTAAGCTCCAAGTGCCTCGGGTAGAAAACATTTAGCGGGGAGCATTCCTACGGATTTTTTCGCGAAATCAGGCGACGAATCGTCGAGTTACCGGACTAAGGTAAGTAGGGCTCAAACTAGTGTCAATGTGCTCCTAGTTGTAAAGTGAATACTTCTCCCTTACGGACCTCACGAAAAATAGCAGTTTCGACCGTCCTTTCGATAAGCCTAAGGTTAGGCCATAAATATATCAAAATGACGTAGATCCCTTGAGAATAATGTCGTGTTTACTACTAATTGAAGTGTATATGAATGCGGTTAGGAGAAATAGCTTGATGCCGACCGAGCCTCGTCAGGTGAATAACTCGAGGTTAAGGTGTGGTAGTTCTTCGGCAAGTTAGCGGCTTTAGCTATATGAATCTGTAAAACTCAGTATTTGAACTCTCGGAGTTGAATGTTGAGTATTGGTAAGTTTGGCCAATCTGGTTTGCTTTTCCATATCGTACTCAGTCAAGAAAGTTAGTAAAGCATGCGCCAAATGGCGAATTAGCATTCAAGATTCAATATACCCTATTGTATGGTTAGCAAACATATTTGTAGAATAAAAAGAAGCAGTTTTCGAGAATAAAAGTTAGTAAGGTAAAAATCGGATAGACGGAGCGGAGTTTATGTGGCTACGAGACTGGCCATTGAGGACGAGTGAGATATTGGCTATAGATTAGCCATTGAGGCAGATATTATCCACGGCTACGGATTATTAGCAGTTTAAGAAAGATTTCGAGAATCAATAAGCCCATTAAAGAATCGGTATGTCTGAAGAAGTAGGGTAAATCGAGATTTCGAATGGTCTTTTCGGTTATACATGCTTGCTATTTATATGTGCTATTTGTTTGTTGAGACTTGATGTGGCGTGAGGGCCCTTGCTGAGCGTCCTCGCTGCCCTTGGAGTTGTGTCGTGTCGCCCAGCCAGTGGGTCTACGTCCTCAGAGGTGGCATGCACGTCCCGGCTTGGACGAATGGGATGAAGCTTTCCCATGTGATCGGTAGCATTCAGTTTGTCTCCTATTGGCTGTTCCGGGAAGCGATGCAGCCTCTGTTTTAATTAGCCTGTTGAGTGTTCAGGAGCAGACCTATACATTGAGACAACGAACGAGTCCTCCCGATTACTTATATCGGAGGCCAAGCCCACAGGCGGGAGGTTAGGTAGAGGAGCTCGGAGTGAGCAGATGAGTGGGTGACTTATTTTGGTTGGTTTTGACCGGGTAAGGTATTAGATTGTTTGCTTGCTTGGTGCCATCTAGCTTATGGGGGTTGGTATTGGCTCTTGCTTGCTACTTGTATATCTATTTATGTGCTATATACTAGCTACTAGACGGCGGAGTCGTCGCGTCTGGTGCGCCTCGCCGCCGGTCACGAAAGCATGATTCGGTTCTTACCGGCTTCTTGATTCGTTATCTCTTGCTATCTGAGAATTTCTAGTTATGCTATCTATATTCGGTTGTATTCGGTTGTTTTCGGGTTGCTTTGCATACTCGTGCAGTGCGGCGCCTAGTCAGAGCGTTGCATTGCCACTGCGGTACTCATAGACGAGGAGGCGATCCTCGTGATTCCGGCCCGATTATAGAGTCATCGGCTCATCATCAGTCGATTTCCCAGTGGCCCTTTTCCTTTTGATGTACGGTAGGGGGAGTGAGTCGGGCCTTTGTCCGATCTTTCTGTACTCATAGAGGCTTGCGGATTGTATATACTATCTCCCACGTAGTCGGTTAGGCAGTCGTGTGAGGCCGTGGTGTATGTTGTTTAGTTTTCTTTGTTTTTATGTTGGCATTGTGGGGCCCTAGCCTGGCGATAGTGGTGACCTTGGCGGTCCTGGTTTCCAGTATTTCTTTTGTTGAGTCTTAGATGACCCCAAACGGCATGGCGGCCTTAATCGGCGCGCCAGGTTCACGATTACGAAGTATGTTTTTGGTTATTGTTATTACGGGCACGAGGTGGCTAGGCCCGGAATGGCCGGAGGCGTGACCTGGCCGTTATATATCCCTTTGTTTCGAGACACCAGATGACTAGCCCGGGCACCGAGATATGCCTAGGCCCACCAGTTAGTAGTTGGTCCTTCTAGGGCTGGAGTGCCCGATCGTACCCCCGAGGCGGGCGTGGTAGGCTGGTATCGGGCGGTCGTGTCCCGAGGGGAGTCTGCAAGGCGTGCTAAGTAGAGTCTTGTCCATGGATGTGTTGTGCACCACATGCTATAGGCGAGGAGGTTTGCAAGGCATGATAGGATGGTTACTCTTCTTTCTCGGTCAGATCGTGCTATGGGCGGTGCCGGTATAGGGTTGAATCCCAAAAACTTACACTATTCTTTGATTACGAGATACAAAGCGAGATCAGCATTACCCTATCACGGGCGAAGATCGAATAGCAGAAGAGGGCATCGGCCCGGTTACAAGATACTTACGGCGGGGAGGGAGGTACCGAGACCTGCAGGCGTGATGCCTTTATCGGTACTACATTATGATTATACGTTGATTACGTCGGGAATAGGAATTCAGAAGTATAACGTACATACGAGTTGATTTATTTATTAGCTATATAAGATCGTTAAGATTACGGACAGTCGGACTATCGGATAGGTATGAGAAGAGGGGGAAAATGCCGGGATTCCCAAATCCATCTTTTCAAATGTGGTACGAGTTATATGTTTCTATTTGTTTGCAATAAGAAAATTCCTATCTCTTGACTTTGATTCTAGTACGGTAAAGGGCATAAGACTTGAGTGAGGTTGCCAAATCAAGAAGTAAGTAAAGATGGGCTGAATGATCCTATTAAGTATTAGAAAGCATAAAAGAGCCTGGCCAATGGCCAATTTGACAGAGACCCTCATGGTAATAAGTAGAAGAGAAAGTAAGGCGCTGGTTTACCGAAGTAGGTGTGAAAGACTGTCGGTGATGAGCGGCTACATTAATTAAATTTGAAAGTTAGAAAAAGGCCAAGTCAGGCACATATCACAGCTAACAAGTAGCAAAGACACACACGAGATAATAGTTATGATTTCGGTTGTGATACGAAAGGTAGAAAGGTCATGTGATGAGATAGATTGCATTGCCAAGTCGAAGAAGTATGAGCGAGACTTGACCGGTAACCTTATTAGCAATGTAAGGCGGGTGCCCGGAACCCAGAGCTCATTTTTAAAGAAAGCAAGATAAAAAGGAAGAAGCAAGAATACCCGATTTTGTGAAGAAATTAGAATTACCCCAGGATGGATAGAATATTGTGTATTAAGGACTAAGTCTCGTACTAACGGTTAAGAGACGGTAAGATTGCGGTTGGGAATGCCGCGTATGTTCGCTTATGGGGAAGCTAAGAAACTACCGATACGAGACTCTCTAATGTAGTGTGGCACAGAGATAAGGCCCGACGGAGACGGTCGTGGGCTCTCAATGTGACTTCAATAGGGCCTACAAAAGATTTGAATGTTGACCCCACATTGCAAGAGTGGCGGAAGTTCCAAACGGCGGACCACAATTAAAGTTTATATGTTTGTTACTTCCCGAGAATGGGGGTGACAATAAAAAAAAGAGAGAGAGAGAGAGAAAGAGAAAGAGAGAGAAGAGAAGAAAGAAGAGAAGGGGCGGGTTAAGTGTGACTTACGTATGAAGCCATAGAGAAACTATCTCAGTTCTCGGTATTGATTGAGACTTATGTTTGTTGACAGGATCTAAAAGCTTTTAAGTTTACAAGTTAATAAGCACATGAATCATGTGGCTAGATGATAAGGGTACGAGTTAGTCGGTCTAACAACCAAGCTGGGCGCTGTATTAGCGGGGGGCATCCTAGAGATCGTTAACGTGGAGTGCATGTGCGAACCCGAGAATTAGAGATTGAATAAGCATACGTTAGAGGCTAGCAATACCCCGAAATTATTTTTTTCGAAGTATGATAAGTGGCCATACATCATTTTCCAGTCTGTAGGTGAGAAGTGGGCGCCCAGTCCAACTGTAGGTTATTTGTGTGAAACACCAGCAAGTTAACCGACCTTCCGATTAGATAAACGTGTTTTTAAGAAAGGGACCACATGGTAGATAGTGACAAACTAGTATTTCAAGCTGGTTTCGTAAGATATTCGAATCTGAGCTACGAAGGCGAATCTCTGAGAATGACTCATAAGGCCATGATTTTCTGAGCAGCAGTGTAATCCAAGTGGATATTTCAAGGCATAATAAATTGGTGGCACTCTGCTGCTTACGGTGTTTACTAGGACCAAAAGAGGTCCATTAAGCTTCAGTGAAGATCCAGATTGATTGCAGAATGTCGATTAAGCCCGGTCTTACAGTGGTTGAAGCAAAATAACAAGCGATTAGATGCCCACAACTCCCGCGGTTATGCGCAGGCTACGGATGCTGAGAGTAGAACGGTTAGAGCATTGTTGAATACCACATTAGATTCAATTCATCCAGGCTATTCGGTTATTCAGGCTGTCACGGCGAGATTATTAGAGATGCTGATCAATATCGAGACCTCTGATCGAGATAAAGGCACAAGGTGCATAGACGGTGATTTGAGTTATCCCGGTAACAAATAGCCTTAGTATGCGGCAGGAGACCGAGATAAGCTCTAGCTATACCCGAAAAATTACTTTTTGTCGGTTTCTCCGGCATGAGAAGCCGGTACGGCCAGCCAATTGTATGCCAAGTTCTCTAAGTATGAATATGTTGTAGCATTCGAAGAAGAGGCAATGGTAGCAAACGTCTAGCTATAAATCTATTAGGAGTTGGGCGTATTTTCCAACCGAGCAACGGGGAGTTGGTGAAAAACCTATTGATTAATTTAGCTGTTCGTGTAACGAGAGATGAAGGACAACGGGGCGTGAGCCCGAACACGCCAGTGTAGATCATTAGTTGCGGAAGTAAAAGAACGGTGGTATAAGAATCTGACACAGTTGTGACGCTAGATTTCTAGGTAATAGGGATGCAGTCTTCGCGTTGTAAAATCGTCTATGTGTTCGAATATTTGAGCCTCACTTCGGCCAGTTATGAATGAGGTACATTGCGCAGATTATTCCCTCCACCACAGGCGCGACAAAAAATGTACCATGATATCAAGGAGAACCTGCGGTGGCCGGGTATGAAAAGAGGAAATTGCTGAATTTGTAGCCCGAGATGTCCCTAGCGCCGCGAGGTGAAACGAGAACATCGAAAGCCCGAGGCGGGTTAACTTAGGACATAGGCGTGCCTCTATGGAAATGGGAAATGATGCATCTGAGATTTGTGGCGGGATTACCGTACCAGACATAGACATGATTCTAATGGATGATAGTTGTGAGATTGACAAAATCATCTCATTTCATGCCACGATTAAGAGAACTACCTTCTCGGCCAATTATCTTGAGTTATGTCAGAAATAATTCGATTGCACGGAGTACCACCATTGGCTGACAGGAGGAGCACAGTTCTGGCTGGATTTTGGCGGTCGTTTCAGAGAGGTCCAGGTACGCGGATTGGTTTTGAGTACCGCATTCCACCCTCGGAACGGATGGGCGAGTGACGCACCATTGAGGCATAGAAGATATGTTGCTTGTGTGTGCTAGATTTCGGTGAAGTATTTGGGATGAGCATTGCCCTTAATTGAGTTTGCTTACAATAACAACTACCACTCGGCTATTGGAGATGGCGCCTTTGAAGGGCATTATACGGGCGAAAATGCGAGATCATAGGTTGGCTGGTTTGAAATAGGAGAATCGAGCGTTGATTGGGCAGGACAACATTCGGAAGTCGAGAGGAGAAAGTAAGCTTATCAGAGAACACCTATTGGTTTACTGCAATTCGCTAGAAATCATATGCGGATGTACGGCGCGAGGAACACAGGTTCGGTATGAATAGTGGGTATTTTGAAAGTGTCTCGATGAAAGGGTGATGAGGTCGGCAAGAAGGTAAGCTCGAGTCCAAGATTTGTTGGGCCATATCGGTCGTTGAAGAATAGGCCAAGTGGCGTAGGTTGAACTTGCCTCCCGGGGTAGAATGCTGTTCATCCAGTCTATCATGTATCCATGCTAAGGAAATGTAGGAGACGTCAAGGCGGTCCCGAGTCCAGGGATATGCGGAGTTACGAAGAGGCTGGACTATGAAGAGGTTCAGTAGCTATCCTAGACGAGACGGATTCGCAGTTGAGAACTAAAGATATTGCGTCTGTCAAAGTATTGTGAGCGTAAGGGAGCAGAGAGGAATAGTATGGGAGGCGAGGAAGATATGAAAGCTAGATATCCTCACTTATTCAGGCCTAGTCGGGCGACAGGTATGTCGTATTATTATTTATGCGTACCTTATAATTATATATGTATGAAATGAGAAAGGTGATGTTTAGCTATCAAGTGAACTTTATAGTATTGTGTGGAGACTGTATTGGACTTTTCTGCGTTTGACTTTTTGAGATAGTCCATATTACGGGAAACTGCACCGAAATTTTCCTAAAGTAATAAGTCGAGATAAGTTGAGAAGTCCTCTGAATGGCAGGTTTCCATTCGAGACGAATGCTCTTAAGGGGGGAGAATGTTACACCCCATAAGATTCTTGGCATCTAGATGGCCTATTCACACATGGGTTAAGCATATTTGAAGCATGTGCTAGAAAAAGGCGCAGTGGAAAGTCGGACGAAAATACTGTCGAACCATCGCGGAAAGGCCGGCGAGCCCCTCCGCGATGGCGCCGTGTCTCACGGAGGTGGGGCCACCGCGTTGGCTCGGCGACACGTTGGGCTGTGCGGGCCCAAGTATATAAAGCCCCACTTCGGTTTTTAAGTGATATATTCCACGTGAAATTTCCGAAAATGCGAGGAGAAGAGAGACGAAGAGGAGATATATATTATCGTTTGATTACGCTGCCAAATGTAGTCTAAACTCAAATTAACCTCAGGTACCAAGGTATTTAACGTAGGAGCATTACTACGGATTTTGTTTTGAAATACGGCGACGAATCGTGAGTTACCGGATTAAGGTAAGTAGAATTGCTCGAAACTTGTGTCAATGTGCTCCTAGTGCCAAAGTGAATACTTCTCCCTTACGGACCTGCGAAAAATAGCAAGTTTTTAGTAGTCTTTCGATAAGCCTAAGTTTAGGCCATAAATATATCAAAGTGACGTGGTGCGAATAATGTCGTGTTTACTACTAATTGACGTGTATATGAATGCGATTGGGAGAAAATATTTAGATGCGGCCGAGCCTCGTCCGGCCCAGATCGGATAACCGGAGGTTAAGGTATGTGAAGCTTGTTTCCTTCGGCAAGTTAGCGGCTTTAGCTATATGAATCATAGTAAACTACGTATTTGAACTCTCGGAGTTGAATGTTGAGTATTGAGTAAGTTTAGTAAATATGGTTTGCTTTGCCATATCGTACTCGGTCGAAAGTTAGTAAAGCATGCGCCGAAGGGCGAATTAGCATTCCAGATTCATAATAGCTTATTGTATGATTAAGCTTAAGCATATTTGTAGAATAAAAGTTAGTAAGGTAAATCGGATGAAGCCACAGTTTATGGCTATGGGCCCCAGCCCATTCGAGACGAATGAGATATTGGCTACGAGATTGTACATTCGAGACCAATAGTATCCACGGCTACGAGATTAGCCAACAGTTAAAAAGAAAGATTTCAGAATCGGTATAATGGTAAAGAATCAGAACATAATACGAAGAGATCGGAATAAGAAATCGGATTTCAGATATCCTTTTCAGTTATACATGCTTGCTATTTATATGTGCTATTTGTTTGGTGAGACTTGATGTGGCGTGAGGGCCCCTTATTGAGCGTCCTCGGCGCACAGGTTATTAATCATGTCGCCCGCGGCGCGTGTGAGTTTACGTCACTCAGGGTGGTATGCGCGTCCCCATCTTGGACGAAGATGGGATGAAGCTTTTTCCATAAGCGTCGGCTCGGCATTACGGTTTGTCTCCCTGTTGACACGTTCCGGGGGGTAGGTACGGCCTGCATTTGAGGTATACTGTTGAGTGTTCCGGGAACTTGACCCTATACATTGCGAACTAGCATGCAGAGTCCCTTCGGACTCGAACATAGTTACCTCGGAGGCCAAGGCCCAAGACGGAGACCCGAGGGGAGGCGGTAGAGCTCAAGTGAGCGAATTGAGTGGAGTGACTTATTTTGGTTGGTTTTGACCGGGTAGGGTATATAGATTGTTTGCTTGCTTGGTGCCATCCGACATGGGGGTTCGTATTGGCTCTTGCTTGCTGCTTGCATATCTATTTATGTGCTATATACTAGCTACTAGACGGCGGGCCGTCGCGTCTCACGGGTACGCCTCGCGCATCGGTACGAAAGCATGATTCGGTTCTGCAGCTTCTTGATTTAGTTATCTCTTGCTATACGAAATTTCTAGTTATGCTATCTATATTCAGTTGTATTCGGTTGTTTCGGATTGCTTTGCATACCAATTTTGATGTGCGACGCCCCGATGGGCGCATTACTTGCTGCGGGTACTCATAGACGAGCGATCCCTCGTGATTCCGGCCAGCTATATAGAGTCATCGGCTCCTATCATCAGTCGATTTCCTAGAGGTGTAGCCCTTTTCCTTTTGATGTACGAGTATGGGTAGGTCGGGGCCACTGTCCGTCATTTCTATTATTACTCATAGAGGCTTCCAGAATGTATATACTATCTCCACAGTCGGTTGAGCCGGTCGTGTGAGGGCCGTGCGGTTGCTATAGTTGTTTAGTTTTCTTTTTGTTTTTATGTTGGCCGTGTGGGGCCGTAGCGGCTTGATAGTGGGTGACGCCCAGCCGGTCACGTAGTTTTTGATATTTCCTTTGTTGAGTCTCGAGATGACTAGACGGCATGGTGACGCAATAGAGCCGCATGGGATTTACGATTACGAGTATATTTGCGTTAGGCTGTTATTCACAGACACGGTGGCTATAGGCCCGAGATAGGCGGAGGGAGTGTGTTCTGACCGTTATATAGCCCTTTGTTTCGAGAGGCTTTGAGATAGAGAGCTAGCCCGAGGCACGAGATGTGCCTAGGCCCACCCAGTTAGTAGTTCGAGTCCTTCTAGGAGCACGATGTGCGATCCTTACCCCAGCGGGCGTGACACCATCTACCACAAATCTGTTTACAGCTAGCAACATGTCTTTGAGTAATACGAATGGTCGTTCCGCTGTCCATACATGCGAAGGTGGAATGCGGTGCTCAAATTAATGCATAGTAGACACATACGAAAGCATTGCAAAATCTGGCCAGTAGCTGTGCTCCTGCAAATCTTAAGATAATGGATCTGGCACTTGTTTTAATCGGCTATTTCTCGGATATACCACTCGGCATAATCTTCGGCGGATAAGGTAGTTCTCAGGAAATGAGTGATTTTGTCAATCTATGAAACTATCACCCATATAGAATCATGTATATGCAGTGCGGGTTATCACCTTACAAAATCCATATTCCTTGCTTCCCATTTCCGGTGAGGCACGGCTTTGTCACGAGTTAACCCACTGGTTTCGATGTTCGCTTTCTTTGTTGTGGTTAGGACTTTGGGCTACAAATTCAGCAATTTCTCTTTTCATACTTGGCCACCGATAGTTTCTCGACATCATGGTACATTTTCGTCCACTTGTGGGTGAAGAGAATGGCGGCGTTATGTACCTTGTTCATAATCTGTTGGCGGAGCCACTGAAACATACGGGCAGGGCGCTTTTACATAACAACACTTCTTCCTCAGTATCTAAAAATGCGGCGCTTTACCTTGTAGATTACGTCGCTTAATCAGGGTGCTTTCAAGGATCTTCTATTGCCCGTTCTTTTACCCCCACAACTAAGACGACACGGCGGTGCTCTAAACTACCACTCCGTTGTCCTTCATCTACATTACACGAACAGCTAAATTAATCAATAGGTTTTTGTTCTGAACCAACTCCCGGTGCTCGGGTTGCAAATACGCCAAACTCCTAATAGATTTATAGCTAAGGGCGTTTGATGCTTCATTGTCTCTTCTTGGTGATAAAACATATTCATACTTAAAGAGCTCGGCATATAATTGCGGTCATGCGGCTTTGTCTTGCCGAAGAGACGGCGAGGTAATTTACCGAGTATAGCTAGAGCTTATGGCCTTGATAAGCGCAGAGCTAGGTTTAATCGAGACTTACTCCCGGAAATCATTCTCTGGGTCTTCACGAAGTCTGCGGTCTCTTGGTGTAAACCTTTGTGCTAGCGGTACTACCAATTTCTTACGCCTTGTGCGCATTCACTTCAGGTTTATCTTGCTGTTCTGCGGGAAGTCCTCGGTCCTATGAGTCATTCTATACGGGCGGCGCCTGCAACGCTGAAATACGTATCTGAATATCTCACAAGAACCCAGTTGAAATACTAATACGTCGTGACCTCACGTGTGGTCCCTTTCAGGTGCCCACGAGTTTATCTAAGCAGGGATGGTGGCCGACTTGCGGGTGTTCCACATAATAAGCTGCTAGGTTGACTAAGGCCAACTCTCCTTTTTCTGAATTTGAAAAAACAAGGCATGGCCCATAACATGCGGAAAATAGTGCGGTATTACTAACCCTTGAAGTATGCCTATTAGGCTTCTAGTGCAGTTACGCATCAATCTTATTCTCGATCTCTAGGATACCTCTGCTCATACGGCGCCGGTTAGTGGGTGGAGCCGTCTAAAGCTGATAGCACTTATCATCCTAGCCATCGATTGAGGCTATTAACTCTTGTAAGCTTCCTGAGCTAGATCAGACAACAAAACATAAGTGCATTTGACTTAACAGCGAAAATGAGGCGAAGTTTTTTGTAAACTATCGTAAGTCTGTTAACTGCCTTCTATTCTCTTTTCTCTTTCTCTTCTCTCTCTTTTTTTGGCAAGGATGCGCAATGCAATGGTATAAGCCATTTACAACATAATAGATATACATGCGGTGTAAACCCCGTTGTGTTTACTCCTGACTCATATCTATTATCTGTACATATATATGTTAACTACGTACAATACATCTTAAAATTCTGTAGTGATATTATAATCGACATCTTTGCTAAATTCCATACTATATATGATCTACTTTTCCTTCACGATTCTATAATATCTCCCCGATCTCTCTTATTATTTCATGGATTTTCATCCCACGCCACGGAAACAACAACATATATCCTTTAGTTATTATGTCTGTTGTTTGACATTCCGCCACTCTTTGCAATGTGGGTCGGCAGTCGAATCTTGTGGCCTTACTTGGCACTATATTGAGAGCCCACGATTGTCTGTAGGAATCTTATCTCTAGGCCAAACTAGATTAGGTATTCTGTTGGTAATTTCTTAACTTCTCCATGGCGGACATGCGGCATTCTAAGCCGCAATCTTGCGCGATCCAGAGGCTTAGTCCTTAACACGATATTCTATCAATTTGGGGATGAAAATATCCAAATCTAATTTTTTTTAGGAATTTAAAAATATTTTTAAAAAATTTGAATTTTGGGATTCAAGGTACCTACCTTTTATTGTTAATAAGGTTCTTGGTCAAGTCTCAGCTCTTTTTGCAGCTTAGGTGGTCCCATAGTTGCGGACCTCCTGTCTTTGTTATCTGGCCGAAACCATAACTATTATGCTTGGGTGTCTGTGTTTGTTGCGCATATGGCGGACTTGGCCTTTTTCTAACTCGAACTTGAATATTAGTGGAAGTCCATCACTGACGGATCTTCTACGTCGTTGGTAAGCTAGCAGTCTTACTTGCTCTTCTAACTTATTATCATGAGGGTATGCACAACTTGCGTAATCATAAGGGCTCTTCACGCTTTCTAACACTACGGGATAAATCAATTCGTCTTTACTTACCGCTTATTTGAGCAGCCTCACCTTAATTTGCCCATGCCTTTTACTATCTTGGAATCAAAAAATCAAAAGGTAGGAATAGCCCCCTTTTACGGCCTCCAGCAAGAAACATGAAAGCGTACTACATACGAAAATGTGGATATGGAAATCTGCATTTCCCTCTCTCTTTTTTTCTTCACACTTATCGATGATCGATATTGTCACCATCACATCAAATCTTATATATCTAATAAATAAGTCAACTCGTAAGTACATTATGCTTACGACTACTATTCGACGTTATCAACGTATCTTGAAATAGTATCGATAAAGGTATCACGCTAGGAGGTCTCTGATGCCTCTCCTATTATTGTAATTGTCTTGTAACGAGTGGTTCCCTCATACATTCTTTATCAATACGATCATGCACTTTTTTGTAATAGGGTATTGTGATGCCTTTGTACTCTGTAACCAAAAGAATATGGTAGTTTTGGGACTCAACTTCTCTTTATGGCTCTATCTTATTAGTGAGAAAAAGTAACCATCCTATCACCTTGGCCATCTTGCCTATAGTATGTGGTGCACAACACATCCATAGATTAGATTCTACTTAGCACGGCTTACTGAGACTCACAGGACACGACACATACGATACCAAGTTTGTCACGCCCCGCCACAGGGTATGGCCAGCACACAGTGCCCTAGAGGGACTTGGACTACTAAGCTGGTGGGCTAGGCACATACGGTGCCCGACTAGCTCTATCTCGGGTTCACAGAAGCAAAAGGGCTATATAAAGGCGTAACCATGACCTCCGGCCAACTGAGCCTATAGCCACCTGTAGAAAGCATCAACGGCTAACAAACATTCAAATACCAAGGAACCTATGCCGGCCAACAAGTACCATCACCATCTAGTCTTAAACTTAACAAAGAATCTTTGAAAGGCTATGTGGCCAGAGCGAGTCACCACACTTCTGTCCAAGCTATGGCCCCACACGGCCAACATAAAACGAGACATACTAAACGGTATAACAAAGCGCACGGCCACCATACGACCGGCTCAGCTGACCACGGGGAGATAATATATAAAATCACACGAAGCCTCTATGAGTAATAATAGAAATGATCGGGGACGGGGCCCGACCTACCCATACGTACAACAAAAAGGAAAGAGCTACACCTCACGGAAATCGGACTCGGATGACGGGGAGGCGTGACTCTATAGGCCCCATTTGGAATCACGAGGGATCACCTCCCCTCGTCTATAGATGCCCTGCGAGTAAGTAATGTTGGGCGTCGGTACCATTGATGCCAGTATGCAAAACTAGCCCCGAAATAATACGGCGAAAATAATAACATAACTAGCAAATCATTATAGCAAGAGATAAGCCGAATGCGGAAGATTTGGTATGAGGCCCGAGATCATGCTTTACTGTCTTGATAAGGCGAGAGCGTGCACAGCCAGACGTGACCCGGTCTGTTGTCTGGCAGTAGCTAGTATAGCACATAAATAGATATACAAGTAGCAAGCAAGAGCCAATACCAACCCCCATAAGCGGGATGGCCAAGCAAGCAAACCCATCTGCTCCTACGGGTCAAAACCCGACCAAAATAAGTCACTCAACTCATCGCTCACTAGGAGCTCCTGCAGAGCCCCTGGGTCTCGGCTCGGGCCTTGGCCTCCGATATAAGTAGAGATGTCACGAGTCAGGAGGACTCTGTGCAGTACACCTTGAGCAGTCACGGTTCCTGGGTACTCAACGGGGCTACCTGAAAGCAGTATGCACGTTTCCTAGAACAACTCAACGGAATCTGTCTTGGACGGTACCACGGAGACAAACTCAACGGGTACGTCGATGCTTGTAGTGCGTCCAAATTTACATTCTGGGAAGCTTCATCCCATCTTCGTCAAGGCCCCGAGATGACATGCCACCCCTTGGAGTGACGTAAACCCACCGCTAAGTGGGCGACACGATTACCAACCCAGGGGCGGCGAGGACGCTCCAGCCAAGGGAGCCCTCACGCCCACGTCGTCTCAACAAACAAATAGCACATATAAATACATGTATAGCGAAAAGACTATTTGAAATTTGATTTCTTATTCGATCTCTTTTACATGCTATCTTGATTCTTCTTGATAGTATAATCTTTATTTCTGTTTGGCTAATGCGCCAACCGGGATACTATACGTACGAATGGCTAATGCGTAGCCAATATCTCATATGTGCGAATGGCTGAGTACCGCCATAAAGCGCATCTGTCTATCGGTGCTACTAACTTTTATTACGAAAATACGTTTCTTTTTATTCTACAACATGCTTGCTAATCATACAACGGGCTATCTTGAATCTGGAATGCTAACTTTCCATTTGGCGTATGCTTTACTAACACCAGTTAGTACGATATGGCAACATAAACCGGTTGTACTAAACTTACTCAATACTCAACATTCAGCTCCGAGAGTTTCATCTACGGAGTTTACGATGATTCACAAAGCTAAGGCTTACTAACTTGCAGAACTTCGCCACATACCTTAACCTCGAGTTATCCATTTCGGACTAGACTCGTCGGTACTCGACTATTTCTCCCAAGCGCATTCATGTATACGTCAATTAGTACTAAATACAACACTATTCGAAAGACAACGTCACTTTCGATATATTTATAGCCTAAACTTAGGATTATCGAAAGACGGTTGAAAACTGCTATTTTCGAGAGGTCCAGGAAGGGAGAAGTATTCACTTTACGGCTAGGAGCACATAGACACTAGTTTGGAGCAATTCTACTTACCTTGATCAATTAGCTTGACGGATCGTCGGCCGTATTTCGAGAAACAAAATCCGTAAGAATTCTCCCTGCTGCTAAATACCTCGGTACACGAGGTTAATTTAGGTTTAGACTACATTTGGCGAGCGTAATCGGGCGATAATATATTAATCCTCTTCGTCCCTCTTTCTTTTCTACGTTTTTTGGAAATTTAAATAAAGATATAATCATCAAAAATCGAAGTGGGGCTTTATATACTTGGGCCTAAACCCGAGGCCCAACGTGTCAGGAGCCAACGCGGTGGCTCCGCCTGCGTGACACGGCGCCATCGCGGAGGGGCTGCACCGGCTCCTTCCGTGATGGTTGACGGAGTTTTACGTCGATCTTTCAGGGCCTTTTCTATACGAATGGCCTTCCGATATGCTTAACCCATGTGTGAATAGGCCATCTAGATGCGTAGAATCTTACGGGGTGTAACAATAATCAACACTTGTGAAGGTTAAATTAATACTCGAACTTGATAATTCTTTGAAATAAGTCAAGTCCACGTGGGTTACGACATCGCTCGAATAAGGGCCACTATATTACTTGTACGACCGCGTGCGCGTGTGGCAACGGCTTAGCAATATTGAGGGTTCATAATTGATGTTCTAAGACTATTCGGGGCTACTTCTACTAGCAAGATGCCTAGTCTAGGAAGCCATGAACATGCTAATCATACTAAATCTGCAAAAACATAAATCAAATCATAGTATAATTCATATGTGCGAAATCATGGTAAAATCTTTTATCTCGAATGGACCATATTTTCAAAAGCATGACTAATTCATGAAATTTGACCTTTGGGAAATCATGCTAACATCTAACCACGAAAGTCATCATGCAATTGAGAGTGAATCCATGAACATCATGTGGTATTTATCATGAGGACCTTGAAAATCATAGAAGACATGAGAGAAAACATTCATAGAATGAAAATCCTAAAACATTTTTTTCTAGGGAATAAAAGTAGCTAGGGTTTTGTACATAAATTGGGACACAAGGATGAAAGAAGATCCTTATTGAAGTCCCATATACTTGGATTGAAAAAAATTCCCCACTAGAACTTGAATCTTGAAGCTCGTAGAGAAGAACCCTAAGAGTATTCTTAAGCTTTGAGAGGGAAAGAGAGAGAAGAAGGACTTGCCGATGATTTGAGGAATGAAAGACTAGTCTATGAAACCCTTTAATTCGACCCTTAGAATACCCAAAACAACCTCACTTAGGAATTAAAAGTTTGAAGATTCAAAATACCCTGAAGTTTGCCTTAAAACACATAGTCGAATCTGAGTCCTTCAATGAGTTGTTGTACGTCCAGATTACTCATTTATCCATCCATTACTCTAGAGTGCTTACGGTACTCTTCTGCTTCCCAAGAAATGACTAGATAGGATGAGTCGTTACTTGCAACAACGACTTGTCGTTCCTCATCATCATCAACGCCAACTCTAGCACAGCACGAAGTCCTTGAAACGGTTGACCATCGGTCGCCATTCGTCACCATGGGTTGTTGAACCCTTTCATTGTTTACTAAATCAGCTTTGAACCCTTACGAACTCCCCATTCAATTACCACTTAGGATGAATCGTTACATGAGAGAATGGGTTGTCTTTGACTCGTTGGTTTCTTGGGAATCTGGCGAGGACCTATATGGGGGCTTTAAGAGGGTCATTGTTCCTCCCATGACAACTTGTTAATTCTTCTTGTGGTTACAAAAGTCCTTTTGCACCCTTTAGAAGCTCTTCCAATGGCTCTTTGATGTGATGTTGGGTTTACAACACTTTAGATGCTTAAAATTGAGAAACTAGCATGGACTTTGGTATATTTATATGGATATGAGGCTCATTTAAGGGAAAATAGATGTTGGGTGAATTGTGCAAAAGATGGAGAAAAATGCAAAAAGTGGCTAAGTATGGATCTCAATACGTTTGTATCATCTAAATGCAGGCGTGCGAGAGTTGTGGAAAGGTCAAAGACCAAAGCATGAGACAAAGGCAACTTACGGCTGCAGGTAAGTGCGGTTGTGCCATCTTGGTAGAAGTAGGTACCATAACGATTGGTAGTAAATTCCAGGAAGGTTTTGCATAGGCCAAGTATCTGGTAGAGGTAGCAACCACGAGTCGTATGACCTACCTAAGACTTGTACCAAGGAGCAGGTGGAAAAGCCCGGAATAAGAATACTTCTAGATCTCAAGGTACGAGAATGAGTCACGGATCATGGGATCGAGAAGTGCAGGGACATGCCAAGCAATGCAGCGAGGTTAGCAGAAAGGGAATGTCAGAAAGTGCAAGTTCAAGAAATGGGAAGATTGTACAACTGCGTAGGTTCTTGGTACAGTCATAACATAAGTCAGCACTTATCCAGTTAAATGAGGAGCCCAGCAAATGTACGAGTCAGGTACGACCCTACAATCTTATAATGGGTTGTATGTGGCGGCGACAATTTTGGTACTCACACATTTTACTTAGAAGGTCCCAAATATTTGTATAAATACTTTTTAGGTTATTTTTAGTAAAGAGAGTCGAACATTAAGTTTTCTTACATTAAGAGACATGTTGTTGTGCTAATTCAAGTCTTGGAGATTTTTATTGCTTTGATATCTTCCTTATTCTAGAATTATTCATCTTCAATTCTTCTGATAATCAAGCGGGTTTATTTTTAATCATCTTTGTAAGTATTAAATTATGTGTTTATCTATGAATGCGAATAACAATCTTACAATCACGAAGCTAAAACCTCCACAACTAGGGTTATTGAGAACCATGTTGAGTTAACAAAAAAGGGTTACACAATGTAATTCTAAAGCAATGCAAAACACTTGTGTTGTATTCTCTTCATCTTTAATGATTCTTAATTAAGCGCAACGTTAAGACTTGCCCGAATTCTTTACTTGCTTGAACCTAGAGAAGTAGAGATTAGAAAAGAGAGTACAACAAAGCCTTAATCTTTATGGGTCATTGTATGACTTGAGCTACGGTCGAAAGATAGTTAAGTTTGAACAAGTGATAATGGTTGAATTGAAATTGCTCATGAGACCTATCCGGTGATTGAGTATAGTCATCCGGTAGGGATGGTGATCATTGGATGAACCTAGTTATTAGTTCTACAAGTAAGCTTTGGGATAGATCAAAGTATAAACCCAAATTAGTTATGAACCCATGGGGAACACTTACCTTAGTTAATTGCATAATATTGATGAAGGACAACCAATTCTAAACCTTTTCTTATAATTTCTTTTATAAATCCCCCTTTTTGGAGATAGAATACTTAAAAGCTTAACTACGCATTCTATATCTTGACCATATTTCTTTGGGATTGACCCCAACCTTTGTTGGGGTTTTTATTGACAATGTCCACTTCATGCTTTATCAGGAGTGTGAGTTTGAGCATTATCAAAAAATGGTGTGATTCTTTAGGGAATACGGTTTAAGATAAGGTAATTAGCTGTCATTTAAATTCTAGATGTTATTTCCTCGTTTATGTTTTCTTTTGTTTTGTGAGTCATTCGGGATATAGTAGAAGTCCCATCTCAAGAACCACACAGTGAACACCTAGAGGAAAGATAAGAAGGGCCTACTAGTGCCCATAGGAGATATGATGAGTATTGTCTGATAGCGGCCGTCGATGAGTTGTGAGAGAGATGAAGTACCGGGGTACACGGAAGTTGGTAAATGCTCTAGAGGGAGTAGGTTCGTATAACTTCGAGGCCAAAGAAGTTAGACCTTGACTTGAAGAATCACACAACTCCTCCGACAAAACCATCGGTGGGTAACACCAAGTACGGAAACTAGGCATTACCTCACTATCTAAGTATGAATTTTGGATAGAAGACAACCTTGTAGTAATTGTTGTATGAGACCTAACGGTGACAAGTGGAAGCTTTGGTTGTAGTATTGAAAAAGCACAAAAGGGCAATCGATGGACCATTTTTGACATCATTGGGACCCTCCAGGTATATGCACCCACAAAATCCAGCTTGAGCCCGGTGTGTACCAAGAATAGAGCACCATCGACGAATAAACCCACATATACAAGAATTGGTGAAGAAAGAGATCATCGAAGTGGCTAGGCGTTGGTGTAGTTTACCCCATTTGGATAGCAAGTGGTAATCGGTACAATGTGTGCCAATCAAAGGTGGGATAACAATGGTACCCAACGAGAAAAATGAGTTGATATCAGCCAAGGGACCCGATTCTGGTTGTCTTGTGTGCATAAATTATCGAAAAATCAAACAAGAGCTACTAGCGGTGGTATTTGCATTTGAAAAGTTTCGGGCATACTTTCTCGGAACTAAGGTAATTATCCATACGGGCCACGTTGCCTTTGAGGTACTTGATGTCAAAGAAATACGCTAAACCTAGGCTGATAAAATGGGTGTTGGTTCTCCAAGAATTTGAATTCCAGGAGTAAAGAGCGAAAGGGAACGGATAATCGGGCGGTGATCACTTGTCAGGACTAGAAGTAGAGGCTAGAGTGAGGATAGTTGATATTGATGATGCAGCACCTAGATGAGCAGAGGTATTGGGCATCTCGAATTTAATCCCTAATTTGTTGACTATGCAAATTATTTGATGAGAATATATTTGACAATCTGACTCCTGACAAGGGAAAAAAAAATTGCAGGCACATTTTCGAAGGTACTATTAGGATGGACCATATCTGTGCATTTGTGCGAAGATGAATATTGAAAGATGTGTGCACGAGGTAGAGATGTTGAGTATTTTGGAGGCACGCCACTCATCACTAGTAGGGGGTCATCATAGTGGTATACATTATAGCACAAAAATTTTGTAGTATGGGTATTATTATTGGCATTCTATCCACAAGGATGCTTACAATTTTGCTAATTCATGTGATTAATGCCAAAGGCAAGGTGGAGATATGCATAAGCACAGGCTACCATTGACCTCTATCCTGGAGGTAGAGTTATTCGATGTATGAGGTATTGAATTCCTTGGGTCCATTTTGTGAGTTCATATGGGGTTGAAATATATTCTTGTAGTTGTGGACTATGTCTCCAAATGGGTGGAGAGCTATTGCACTTTGTAACAATGAACAAAAAAGTGTCACAAACATTTTACTATGAAGCACATATTCGCTAGATTTGGTACTCCCAGGCTTGAGTCATCAATGATAGAGTTGTCACATTTTTGTAACCACCTATTTATAACTCTACTGTAGAAATATGGTGTGAAGCATAAAGTGGAAACACCTTACCATCCTTTCCAATCAGAGTTTGTGAGGTAGAAGTGTCTAACAAGGAGATAAAGACTATATTGGCTAAAGCGGTGAATACAACTTGAAAGATTAGTCTAGGAAGCTCAATGATGCATTGTGGGAATATTAAGCAACTTATAAGACCCCTATTGGCTCATCTCCCATATCAGCTAATCTATGGAAGGTCATGTCATCTGACGGTAGAGTTAGTATAAGGCAGTATAGGCCTTGAAAAATTTGAACAGGTGGAATGGAAACTGACCAAGTTGAGACTATATCAGCTCAATGAGTTAGACAAATTTTTTCTACGAGCTTATGAGAGTGAGGCCATTTATAAGAAAAGAATGAAGATCTACCATGACGGGAAGATTGCGAAAGGGAGTTCAACACTAGTGATATGGTCTTACTATTTAATTCCTATGTTATAATGGAAAGACTAGGAGTTTAGGCTTTAGGAGCTTACTATTTAATTCAAGGCTACAACTGCAAATTAAAATCTAGGTGGATGGGACAGTATAGAGTGGTGAACGTGTCCTCATATGGTGCAGTGGAGCTTGGGAATAAAGATGGTAAGAGTTTCAAGGTGAATGGGCAAAGGATAAATTTGTATTTAGGGGATACCGAAGAAATAAAAGGGATTGAGTCGGTGTACCTTGACAATGCCTGAATGAACAAGGAGGTTGCGTCGTGCCGTGATGTTAAATCAGGCGTTATATGGGAGGAAGCCCATGAAAGGTTAAGTCTAAGTAGCCACAGGTATGTCCCTTTCCCTAGTTCTTACATATTTTATGCTTTGGGGATGAAGCATTTTTTTCAAGGGGGTGTACTTGTATTTTTGAAATTTTTTGATTCGTTTGAGGGTTTTTCATGCCGTGCTTCATTTTCCTCGGACATGCTGTCTAGTAGAACCGGTATGCTTTGGTTGTTTTTATTTAATTAGAAGTATCTTAGGATTACTTTGCAACCAATAAATGCACTAGTTTGATGTTTTTGTAAAACATTGACCGTGTTTGAAAATTTTGTTTTTTTATGTTAGCTGTGTAGTTAATTGTAATTGCATGACTTCTGTGGATCTTTGTATGACATTTAAATTATGGGCATGAATAGTTGTAGCTTAGCCATGCATGAACTGGATAGGTAGATTCAATGCAAACCGGGACCATGAGTGAGTGAGGAAGTTTACCTAGTTTAATACTTTGTTGAGGATCTAGAACTTGCCCGATTGGTCTTTGCATAGGCTTTAGGATAGTTAGTTAAGAGATGATCATAGGCCTTTATTGATGTTAGCCACTTAAGCTTAAATTATCCTACCAAATGATGATGAATCCCTTGATCGGAAGTTTGAGCCTTATACTGGCCATTTTTCTTTGATTAACCTTTAACCTTATCCATTGTTTATAATGAACCTATTTTGGCCCTGGTCCCTCCTTGTACATTGTAAACCTCAACTTAGGAAAAATGCCTAAGTTGAGGGTGGCTATAGGGGTGCATAGATTTTGGGGAGGTGAAAAAGAAAAAGAAAGAAAAAAAGGTTAAAGATGAGGTTTTATGTGACAAGAAAAGAAAGAAAAAAAGAGCTAAAAAAGAAAAATAAAAAGAAAAGAAAATTCAAGAGAAAAGGAATGAAAAAGATGAGAAAAACATACCACACCCATATATTGCATGTAAATGGAGAAAAGGGAGGAAAAAGTTGAAAAGTGAAAAATGGGGTAAAAAGTGTAAGTGGAGCCACAGTATGTAGTGCCAACGAGGGTTTAGTCACTTAATTCCTTATTTACCATACCCAGCCTGAAGCCTACATTACAAGCCGAACAAAGTCCTATAGTGATCCTAGATTAACTGTCCAAAGAGCTGAAATAGAGAAAATAAGGGCAAGCTTATGGTATCTGATGTGCAGTATTTGGAACTTCTTTGGGAGAGTGAGAGTCCCATTTGTTTAGATACAAGTTCATTATTTTGTATATCTATGAGTGTTGGGGACTTCATTTGCTGTGAGGATACTTGGTTTGTGTTGTCTTTTACCAATTGTCTATGTAAATAGCATTGGTGATAACTCAGTTCTCTGCTAATTTTTGGATGCCATATTTTGATCCCTATATATCATTGATTGTGGTTATATGTGTGCATAGCTGATTCAGTTTGAGTGAACAAAGGGTCAATAGTTAATTGTGATTTATAGTGCAAATTTTGTTGTGTTGGCTGTAGGTATTCTGAGTTTATTTTCTAGTTAACCGTCGTTTTTAGTTTTTATTTTCTTTGCCTGAGGAAATACAAAAGTGTTATGTTGAAGGTGTTGATATGCTATGGGTTTACAACACTTTTGATGCTTAAAACTGAGGAAACTAGCATGGACTTAGGTGTGTTTATATGGATACGAGACACTTTTACTTTGATTTCATGGAAAATAGATGTTGAAGCTAAATTGTTGAAAAGATGGAGAAAAATGCAGAAAGTGGCTAAGTATGGATCTCAGTACAAGCCATACCGAGAGTCTTGGAAAGGTCCAGGACCAAAGCATGAGGCAAAGGTAACTTACAGCTCATGGTACGAGTCGTACCATCCTGGTATGAGCCGTGCCATAGCAGTCGTAGTAAATTCCAGAAGGTTTTGCACATGAAAAGTATCTTGGTATGGGTAGCAACCATGAGTCGTGTGACCAACCTAAGACCCGTACCAAGGAACCATGGAAAATCCCAAAATAAGAGAAGACTAGCAGATCTCAAGGTACGAGAAGGAGTCACGGATCGTGGAACTGAGGTACGAGTCGTACCAAGACATCCGTGAGAGTTAATAGAGAGTGTTAGAAAGTGCAACTTCAAGCCATTGAAAGATTGTATGACTCGTAGGTTCTTGGTATGAGTCGTACCAGAAGTCAACACTTAGCCAGATTCAACAGAAGCCAGCCAATGTACGAGTCAAGGTACGACCCCTACAATCCTATTACGGGTGGTATGTGAAGGTGACGATAGCTTTTGGTAGTTTCCCTGTTTACTTAGTAGAAGATCCCAAATATTTGTATAAATATTTTTTAGGTTATTTTCAGTAGAGAGATTCGAACATTATGTTTTCTCACATTGAGAGACAAGTTGTTGTTAACTTTAATTCAAGTCATGGAGATTTTGTTGCTTTGATCTCTTCCTTGTTCTTGAATTAGTCATCTTCAATTCTTGCAATAATCAAGCAGGTTTATTTTCAATTATCTTTGTAAGTATTTAATTATTGTCTGTCTATGAATGCTAATAACGATCTTACAATAATGAGGCTAAAACCTCCACAACTAGGGTTGTGGGAACCATAGTGAATTAACAAACTAGGGTTACACAAAGTTATTCTAAACCAATGCTAAACACTTGTGTTATATTCTTTTCATCTTTAATGTTTCTCGAAGCGCAACGTTAAGTCTTGCCTGAATTCTTTATTTGCTTGAACCTAGAGAAGTAGAGATTAGGAAAAGTGAATTACAACAAATACTTGATCTTTATAGGTCATTGTATGACTTGAGCTGTGGTCGCATGATAGTTAATTTGAAACAAATTGATACGGTTGGATTGAAATCACTCAGGAGACCTAACCCAATGATTGTGTATAATAATCAAATAGGGAAGAACCAGTTGTTTGGATGAACCCTAGTTATCAGTTCTACAAGTAAGCATTGGAATAGATCAAAAGTGTAAACCCGAAGTAGTTATGAACCCATGAGGAACACTTACCTTAGTTAATTGTATAATATTGATAAACAACAACCAATTCTTGACCCTGTCTTGTAATTTCTTTTATAAACCCCCTTTTATAAAGCTTAAACACCTGCATTATTCTATATCTTGATCATATTTCCTATGAGATCGACCCCACCCTTTGTTGGGTTCTTTATTGAAAACGTCTGCTTCATGCTTTATCAGGAGTGTGAGTTTGAGCATTATCACTTCCTAATGACCCATTTCATGGACCAATGAGTCGGCCTTTGACCTATTAGTTCTGAGGAAAATTTCACCAACTTAAAACTTCCTCAGAACGGGCGACCTAACAACCCGTTAGACCAAATGACGACTCATCACATGAGTCGTTCTGTGGTAATTTTGCTGTTTCCCTTTTGAATTCCATTCTAACTCTTGGATCTGATCTAGGGAACTTTTAGGGTGTTACATTATCTTCTACTTGGGGACATTCATCCTCAAATATGGGCTAACTAAGTTGAAAGACTAGGGAAAGAGTTGCTATCCCAAGAACTGAATAATAAAGGTTTAATGCTAAAGGAGTATCTGACTCCGAACTGAATTACATGGTTGAACTGAAATCATGATTCATGCAGGCATGCTAAGACATGAGAGGGACTAAAAGACATGAGACTGACATGGAACTAGGTAGAATACTAAGGAGCAAGTATTTCTTTAAACTGAAACTGAGCTGGTAAGGACTGAGTTATAAATCCCAAAACTACTTTCTGATATCTAAATAGATGACATGATGACTGATCTGACAGAGAGTAAGACTTATCTGAATTCGACTTTCCTAGTAGTCCCTTCTACTGGATGATTGCTCTATAAAACCTTCATTAACATTGCCTCCTTGTTTTCCACAACTTATGAATCTGTTGGTCCAAGATTTCAACTAGAACCTCCTTTTATTAGAGCCTTCCGTTCCCATCAACACTCCGCCACCCTAACATCTCATCTCCCCATATAAGAAAACCATGCTAACCGCACCCGCTTCTCGAAAGCCAGCACACTATGCAATCCTATCACTAAACTCATCATTACGGCTCCACTATAACTTATACTACTCCAAAAGCTCCTTAGACTCCCTGTCATGGCTAACAACTGTACTCCATGAACTTCTATCTACCGAGCATCTAAGGAATACATAGGGAGTCAATTCAGGACATGTCCTTTACAACCATAATTTATATTATTGGAGAACATACATAGGGCTGAGAGTAAGGAAATCATAAGAATGAATCATTTACAAAATCTAAACTACGAACATACATGAGCTAGCATGATCTACTAAGCCGTTAAGGAAAATGCTAAGGACAGAGTTCATAGAGCTGAGCATACTGGGAGACATGAGTTTACATACCTAACTAGTTTCATGACATGAAGTTGAGATTTATGGAATTCTGGAGGAAGATGGGGATCGCTATCTGAAGTAGTTACCTATCATTTTGGAAATCTAAATGTAGGCATGCATAGAGTGTAATGTTTCTTGAAATATAGGGGAAGACACCTGAATAGGAATGGATCGACATCCTAAAGATACTGCATCTGGAACTCCCCTACTAGATCCCTCAAGACCTGACTTGGCTCTTCAACCTATCATCTCCCCCTTAGCTTAATGTTGTCTTCCTAAGACTCTTGGATCCTCTCTTAAGGCTGGGCTATACCACTAACCCTTGACTTTTCATTTTCCTCTAAAGCTATTACTGTAGGCTTCATACTTATAATTATTTCATATCATCCACAGACAAATCTCATACTAGGATGCAAAAAGAGTCTTATGCGTTATACTATGACTCCTGGGTCTAACAATATGCAAGAATCAATTGTGAAAAGCTCATAACATACTTGTGACTATTTGTGCGAGCTTCCCAATCCTAACATGATGACAGGGCATAGAAGCAGTTCTGAAGCTAGCCACTACCCGCACTAGTTGATGCTCCCTGCTGAGGTGGGCGGGCTGTTGGAGATACTAAAGAGGTGGCTGGGGCTCTACCTTCTCCCTATTTTGCTGTTGGGCAATCTCTGAGTTTATGGCCTGACTTGATACACCAAAAGAAAGCTCCTAAACTAGCTATGCACTCTCCTAAATAGTTCTTTCCATAGTTCTTGCAAGCTGGGTATGTAATCTCCCTTACTCTGGGTTTGTTTGGAACACTGGTTGTCGATGATGCTGGGACTGATGATCTCCTATAGGACTGGGAACGAGGCCTACCACTTGTTTGCTGCTGGGAATACTCTAAGTCCCCTGTCTTTGCTCTCTTGTTCTCCCTTTCCAACTCCTTTAGCGTTTCCTCCTCAAACTATTGAGCATGGATCATGAGTCTAGAAATGTCCATGTCACTAATGAGTAACGCAGTCTCACACCACTTGACCACTAAATCTGAGACTCCATTTACAAACCTTCCTTCCCTCAGCTCTGCAACCATCTCTGAAGCTTACTTAGACAACCGAGTGAACTTCAAAGCATACTCCTATACTGTCATATCATTATATTTCAAGTTGACAAACTCCACAGCTTTCGCTTACCTTAATTCTTGGGGAAAGAACCTGTCCAAGAAGGCTGTTACGAACTCGTTCCAATTCACCAGTAATACCCCAAAAGTTTCTAAGACTAAGTTTGTGAATTTAAAAGTGTTCAACAGGAAGAACCTATATTTTTGTCTCAGTACGATTGGTGGTACGAGTCGTAAAAGGATTGTACGACTTGTAGGATGACCCTTAGCAGGGATCAGTAGTTGGACTTCAAAACCAAGAGTCCCCACTACGAGTCGTGTTATGTGGGTGTGACTCGTGGTACGGATTGTAACAAGAACTTGGGATCTTATAGATTTTGATTGTATGAGTGGGGGGTACGACTCGTAAGTTGAAGTTACAGGTCGTAGTAGGATTCGTGCAATTCTTTAGAGGAGTGATGTTTTGGGACTTTTTCAATATGGAAGGCTACCACGAGTCGTAGAAGCTGGCAGTTCAGTTTTTCTGCGATTTCATTAAGGGTATTTTCATAATTTTTAATCATCTAGGACTTAAACTACGTTGTTTTAATATCAGTTAGGAGGATTTTAAGGGGGTTTATCCTATTCTAACTCACTCCTCCCCATGCATGTAATACTAGAGAATTCCTAATGAGATCAAGCCTAGAATTCTTCAAGTTCTTCTCCAATTCTCTTAGGCTTTTAAGGAGGAGTGTAGAATCAGATTACCTAGGTATGTTGGGCTATGAATGGGAGTTTTATTTCACTCTCATTCCCAAACTTCTCATCAAGTTCATGAGTTCAAGTCTTAAAGTCAAGTTTATGATCTTATGGGGGTTTTAATCTAATTTCATGAATTTCTCTATGATTTGTTTATGGGTCAATTTCCTTCATGTTTTAAATAATATTTTAAGATTTATGGGCATGTTTTATACTTCTTTTGAATTACAATTCATGATTTCTAGTTTCAAAATATTATGCCAAATTATACATGTTTTCATGAAAAGTTAAGATTATGATCTATGTTTTCAAGCATGATGAGATGTTTAGCATGAAAGAATGTTTATGAATTACCCATGTATGGATCCATGATTTTTACTATCAAGTCTATTTCAAGCATGATAAAGTTTGGGCAGGGCCACATGATCTAAGTATGTTTTCATGATTAAGTTTAAGTTTATGATGTTAGCTTACCACATGATTTTTGTTACACCCCGTAAAATTCCCGGCACATAGATGGCCTATTCGCATGTTGGTTAAGAGTTTTTGAAAGCCATACATGCTAGAAAAAGGCCCGGGAAAAGA
>JACEIK010005992.1:0-17506 GCA_018107945.1 Datura stramonium
CAGGCCCAACGTGTCACGGAGCCAACGCGGTGGCCCCGCCTCCGTGACACGCTGCCATCGCGGAGGGGCTCTGCCCCGACTCCTTCCGTGATGGTTCGACAGGTTTCTTGTCCGATCTTTTCCCGGGCCTTTTTCTAGCACGTATGGCTTCCAAATATGCTTAAACAACGCGCGAATAGGCCATGTAAGTGCCGGGAATCTTATGGGTGTAACATTGTTGTAGCCGGCAGACAGTTTTTTTATGCGAATTCCCGAAGGAAGTTTCGTAAATTCTCGAGCTCCTAACTTTCTACCGACATCATTTTAAGCCCTGAAAGGAGTGTTTAAAAATGGTTTACCAATGCTAATTCATTAGGCTCCCATGCATGCAATGTATTGAGATTCCTTTTCAAGATCAAGCTAGAATTCTCCCCAATTTCTTCTCCAATTTTCTTGGATTTTCAAGGCTTGTTTGGAAATCAGTTTACCCAGGTATGTAGGGCTATAAATGGGGGATTTCTTCCACCCTCATGCCCAAGCTTTTTCTCAAATTCATGAATTCAAGTTCCTAATCAAATGTATTGATTCCTAGGGTTTTAACCCAATTCTATGGAACTACCTATGTTATATTTATGGGTCTAATCCCCTCATGTTCTAAAGTAAATTTTAAGTCTAATGGGAAGATTTTATCCTCAATTTGATTATAAATTCATGATTTCAAGTTATTAGAAATTAAGCCCTATTATTAAAATTTTATGAAAAGTCAATCTTGTGATCCATGATTTGAAGTATGATGAGATATCTAGTATGCATGAATATTTATGAATTCTCAACTTATGATTCAACGATTAAGATATATGAATCCATTTCAAGTATGCATGATTTTATGATTTGGGGAAGGCCCATGCAAGTTAAGTATGTTTTTATGATTTAGCTTAGGCTAACAAGATCAACAAAGACTCCCAATATTCATATTTCAAGCTATGTATGAGATTATGATTTCGGCTTCATTGAAAAATGATGTGAACACTATGCATGTTTTTGGGAGTAGTGTCTAGCACCGAGTAGGCTTGAGGTCTCGAGTGTCATGACCCGAAAGTACACCCGGACCGTAGACACGGGACAAGGGACCCCGAGAGACCCCAAGTCAACCCATGGCATATGCATTCCACTAATCTCATTTAAATGAATGGAATAATAAGCAATAAACATTGCGGAAATGTAATCATGACATAACATCAGGAAATACAAACATTTAGATAAGCTGAACACTACTCATTTGTCTGAAAGCCTCTAATATGTAAGATGGGTTTATGGGACAACATCCCCAACTAACCCGAGCAATACTGAAACATAATCAACAAGAAGTTCATCAAATGGCCCTCGGAACATGAGGACTCACCAACAAGCTGATATCGTAGGCTGGGATGTACTAAGGATGAGGATGAGCTTGAGATCCGGACCCTGTATCATGAAATGATACAACATAGAAAGTATGCGGTCAGTACGTCGAATGTATTGAGTATGCAAGGTAAGTAAAACGGATATTTTTAAAAGTAAAGTAAACATCATAAATAGACATAGTATAAGGAAATCATGCTTGCATCAAAATCTTTATAATAATACATAAGGCTCAAGACTTTCAAATTATTCATAATCATTCATTATCATAATCGTAAATAAATTTATCATAATATAACTTGAGCCAATAACATAAACATAACAATGCATAAAACATGCGGAACAATGGGAGGAATCGTCATAACCGACGCCATTATGGTAGAGCCTTTCATGATATCCCACTGTCTCGCTCAAGTGGACAGAGCTGACCCTGGATAGCCAGGCGAGGGTCGTGCATAAGGCGTGATATCACATTTGAGGGGATCATTATTAATATATCGTAACATTTACAACCCACGGTGGCACCTGCTAAGAGACACTGGCGTATTCCTTTTAACGCCGGGCTGCTCGGTGCTAGACACATCTCTCAAAAACATGCATATAGGCTCATACATAAATCATTAATATCATGCATGAAATTCATTGGCTAAGATATAACATTTATCATCATGATCCCCTTTAAAACATTCTTAGACAAGAATAAAGGCCCTTTTCATCGGCCAACATCATAAATCGATAAATCATGAAATTTGTTTGATAAATAATAAATCATTATTCATCATGTGGGGATTGCCCAATACTTCATTATACTCAATTCTTTCAAAATATACTCATAAACATGGGTAACTTGGATTCATGCATTTCTATGATAAATAACTTAAAATACTGAATATTCATCATAAATCATAATTTTCATAAACTTCCATAAATGGGCAATTTAGATTTGAAAAGATTGAAACATGATTTTGAAGAAAATAGTACAAAACCTGGCCATCATGCATATTTCAATAAATAAAACTCAATTAAAACATACTCATAAGGATAAATTACATTGACATGCTTTGGGTAAAACCCCATGGAATTTGAGTAGGAGAATTCATGACTTTAATCGAAATTAGGCATAGGTGAGGAAGAATTCCACCCATTTTAAAACCCTACATACCTAAGAATAGATTGACTTAAGGTTCCTTGAGCACCCACAAAGAAATTGAAGAAAATTTGGGGAAGAAGGCCTTGAATCTCCCAAAAACCTTTCTAAAATCCTTGCATGAGAATGGGCATGCAATAGGGACTTAACTCCTCTTATCACAGTCATAAAATATCCAATACGACGTAGTTTAGGCTTTAGGGACTTAGGAAATTACGGGAACACTCTCATTAAAACGCAGGAAATCTCTGGTCGCCAGTCTTCACGAGGGACCTAACGGGTCATTGCCACGGGGCACGACTCGTTGCCTTGATCCGTTGAGTCCACTGTCCAAAACTCCAAGGGAACCCCACGGGTTACTTTACGAGTCGTAAGGTCAGAGCATGAATCGTGGTCACCTGCCATGGCCTACACTGCCCATCCCAAAATTTCCAATCCTCTAGGGTTGACCATGGGTGACCTCACGAGTCGTGAGGTCTGACCATGACTCGTGGTCAGGCCCGTGGCCTCCTCACTCAGACTTTGCCAAACCAAGTTGACCACGAGTCACTTCACGACTCGTGGTCACTCCTCATGACTCACCTCACGAGTCGTTTTGGGACCTGGTGCAAATTTTCAATTTTTCTTTGTTTTCACTTTCGAGTCTAATCCTTGGGTTCCCAAGGCATAACAATATCCCCATCTTGGGAACATTCGTCCTCGAATATTAGAAACATGAAGAAAACTCAAAAGCAAGCTATCACCATATACGATTACCAATCATTTAAGTCGAAAACTAACGGAATGACTACCTCCAAAAGGAACTACATAGCTAAACTGAATTCAGATATCACATACATTTACCATATCATAGAAAAAACTTGTACACATGAAATGAACAGGAAAAGATGATTAAAGGTTTTAGGGCAAAAACTGGTACCTCAAACTGAAACTGAGCCGGTAGGGAACAAATGAGGGTATTTAGCTATCATATCTGCTTCGGCTTCCCACGTAGCTCCCTCAACATGTTGATTTCTCCATAACACCTTTACTGAAGCTACTTCTTTGTTCCTCAACCTCCGAACCTGACGATCCAAGATTTCAATGGGAATTTCTTCATAACTAAGGTTTTACTTCACTCCAATGCTATCTACCGGAACTACCAAGGCTGGATCACCCAAGAACTTCTTCAAAAGTGACACATGAAAGAAGGGATGAACCGAAGATAGCTCCGATGGCAAGTCCAACTCATACGCCACCTTAACAACTCTTTTCACAACCCGGAAGGGGCCCACATAATGGGGACTGAGTTTACCTTTATTTATGAACCACATGACTCCTTTTATGGGAGATACCTTTAGAAATACCAAGTCATCCATCTCAAACTCCAAATCTTTTCTCCTCATATCAGCATACAATTTCTGACGACTCTGAGTGATTTTCAACCGGTCCCTTATCAACAGAACCTTCACCATCGCCTCATGAACCGAATCTGGTCCTATCATAGCTGCCTCACCAACCTCGAACCATCCGATGGGAGATCTACACCTCCGCCCGTAAAGAGCCTCGAACGGTGCCATCTAGATACTGGAGTGGTAACTGTTATTATAAGCAAACTTGATCAAGGGAAAATGATCATCCCAACTACCTTTAAAATCTATAACACAGGCCCTCAACATATCCTCAAGGGTCTGAATGGTTCGTTTTGCCTAGCCGTCTATTTGCAGATGGAAGGCTGTACTGAGCTTAACTTGTGTCCCAATTCCTTTTTGAAAAGAACGCCAGAATTGAGAGGTACACTGAGTACCTCGATCAGAGATAATACACAAGGGCACTCCATGAAGTCGAACTAACACCCGAATGTACAACTTAGCATAATCATCCGCTGAATCCATGGTCTTGATCGGTAGGAAATGTGCAGCCTTAGTTAGCCTGTCGTCCACCACCCAAATGGAGTCATAGTGTCGACGAGTACGAGGTAGGCCTGTAAAAAAATCCATATTAATCTCTTCCCACTTCCAAGTGGGGATGCTGATATCCTAAAGTACACCTCCCGGCCTTTGATGTTCGACTTTCACTTGCTGACAGTTTGGACATTTTTCTACGAACTCTGCAATATCTTTCTTCATACCATCCCACAAATAGATTTCTCGCAAATCTCGATACATTTTCATGGATCCTAGATGAATAGAATATTTGGTACCAAGTGCCTCATGCAATATCCGAACTCTCAAATTATCAACGTCCGGAACACATAGTCGACCTTAGTATCGTAACACGCCATCTCCCCCTTGGGAGAAAACCTCCACCTTCTGACTCTGCACCTCCTCCTTCAGCTTCCTCAATATTGGATCCTCATCTTGCCTGGATTTAACATCAACTACCAAGGACGATTATGACCCATTGTGCACAACAACACCGCCATCGGCCGAGTCGATCAATCTAACTCCCAGCCTTGCGAGTCGGTGGACATCTTTCACCAACTCCTTCATTCCCTCATCCACGTGGGACAAACTTTCCATGGAGAGTCTACTAAGTGCATCCGCAACCACATTACCCTTGCGCGGGTGGTAGAGGACACTCATGTCATAGTCCTTAAGTAATTCCAACCACCTCCTTTGCCGAAGATTTAGATCCTTTTGTGTTAAAACATATTGCAAAACTCTTGTGATCCGTGAATACATCCACATGGACCCCATACAAGTAATGTCGGCATATCTTCAATGCAAACACCACCGCGGCCAACTCAAGATCATGGGTTGGGTAATTCTTCTCGTGAACTTTCAACTGTCTCAAAGCATATGCTATTACCTTTCCACGCTGCATCAACACACATCCCAACTCAAATCTTGAAGCATCATAATAGACAATGAAGCCATCAGTACCCTCGAGTAAGGTCAACACTGGTGCTAAATTGAGTTGGGTCTTCAACTCTTGGAAGCTTTTCTCACAAGAATCCGACTATTGGAATTTCACCTTTTTCTGAGTCAACCTGGTCAATGGGGCCGCAATTGATGAAAATCCCTCAACAAATCTTCGGTAGTAGCCTGCTAAGCCCAAGAAACTCCGAATTTTTGAAGGATTCACCGGTCTGGGCCAATTCTTCACCACCTCTATCTTCTGGGAATCTACCCTTATGCCTTCTGTTGATACTACATGTCCCAGAAATGCTACCGAGTTTATCCAAAATTCACACTTAATAAACTTTGCATACAACTGACGATCATTGAGGGTTTGCAGCACTATCCTCAAATGAGTGGCATGCTCCATCTCACTCCAGGAGTATATAAGGATGTCGTCGATGAACACGATCACGAACATATCCAAATATTTCTTGAACACCCTGTTCATCAAGTCCATAAAAGCTGTAGGAGCATTGGTTAGTCCGAAAGACATGACAACAAATTTGCAATGACCATACCGGGTCTTGAAAGCTGTCTTCGGGATGTTACTCTCCCGAACCCCGAGCTGGTGATACCCGGACCTGAGATCAATCTTTGAGAAGCACTTGGAACCCTAAAGCTGGTCAAACATATCATCGATCCTAGGTAAGGGGTACCTGTTCTTAACGGTAACCTTGTTCAACTGCCAATAGTCAATACACGTGTGAAGGGAATTGTCCTTCTTCCGAAAAAATAGAACTAATTCACCCCATGGAGACTGACTCGGTATAATGAAGCCTTTATCCAACAAATCACTTAAATGATCCTTCAATTCCTTTAGCTCGACTAGATCCATCCTGTAAGGAGGGATAGAAATAGGCTGCGTATCTAGCAATAAATTAGTACCGAAATCAATTTCCCTTTCCGGAGGAACACCTGGCAAATCCTCGGGAAACACCTATGGATATTCACACACCACCAGAACTAATTAGATAGTTGGGGTCTCGGAATCCACATCCTTAACCCTAACTAGGTGGTACACACACCCCTTAGAGATCATCTTCCTAGCCTTAAGATAGGAAATAAACCAACCTGCTGGCACCGTCGAACTACCCTTCCACTCTAAAACTGACTCACCCGGAAAACGAAACTCCACGGTATGGGTCCTACAATTAATCAAAGCATAACATGCAAAAAACAAAACCATACCAAGAATAATATGAAAGTCAGTCATGGCTAACTCTACCAAATGTGTGGAGGTAACCTTATGCAACACCGTGATTGGGAAACCTCTATATACCCGCCTAGCTAAAACTGAATTACCGACTAGGGTAGATATGGAGAATGGTTCTGACAAGGTCTCGGGACTAACTCCAAGGCTACTAGCAATGTAAGGAGTCACAAAAGACAATGTAGCTCCCGGGTCTAGCAAGGCATAAACATCAATATGAAAGACACGCAACATACCAGTGACCACGTCTGGGAGTCTCTTGCTCCTAGCATGAGGAAAGGGCATACAATAAGTTTTGGCGTTGACCGCCACCCCCGCTAGTAGATGCTCCCTGTGGAGCTGAACGGGCTGGAACTGCTACTTTCTTGGTGGTTTGTGCTCGACCCCTATCATCACCCTTTCTGGAATATAGACATGCTTGGCGCATGTGCCTAGGTCTACCACACTCAAAGCAGACACTCCCCATTGTGACTCTTGCCACACTTCCCATAGGCTGGGGAGGTATATTGTAACTGGGTGCCCCTCTGATCCTTTGACCCTGAAGCCTTGCTCCTCTGATCACCCCTGGGCCTGGATGGGACACTAGATGACGATGGTGCTGGGGCTAGTGGCCTCTTCTGGAACTGTGGACGGTAGCCACCACCGGACCTCTGATGTGAAAACCCATGGCTATCTGTCCGAGCTCTCTTTGCCTCCCTCTCCCTCGCATGGGCCTCCTCCATCTGCTGGGAATACGACACTATGTGAGGAAAGTCCATATCCTGATAAAGAATGGTAGTCCTGCAATCCTTGTCTAAATAACCGGCCATGCCATGAACCAATCGGCTCACCTGTGCCCTCTGATCCACCACAAACTCTGGGGCGTACTTTGACAACCGGGTGAACTCAAGCGAATACTCCAACACTGTCATCTTTCCTTGCTTGAGGTCAACAAACTCAGTTTCTTTCTATTCTCTCATCTCCCGAGGGAAGAACCTATCAAGAAAGGCCATGTGGAACTCATCCCCGCTGATAGGGCCCGCACCCGCTGCCCTGCTATCCTTCCATTGCTTGTACCAAATGTGAGCGACCTCTTTTAGCTGATATGAGACTAAGTATATACACTCCCCATTTTTCACCCCCATAACCTGAGTAACCTTGAAGATCCCTTCAATGAACTCGTGTGGATCCTCACCCACCCTTGATCCCGTGAACTCGGGAGGGTTCATCCTCATGAAGTCTCTAATCCGAGCTGCCGCTACATTGCCATTATGTGGAACCTGTGCAATAGCCTGCTGATTGACCTAAGCAGTCAACGCCTGTGCCAATATCTGAATCACGTCCGGAACTCAGTGTGGGTAGCTGGCTATGGTGCCTGGGGCTCCGGAATAGGTGGGGCTTGCTAATGCCCATGGTCATTTCCATCTCCGTGGTCTTCATCATTTCCATTCCTCCTTCCGTTCATTCTTCTAGGAGTCATAATTCTGCAATCGCAAATTAGAAGGATGGAAAGGGTTTTCATCGCACGATAGTAGAACATGAAGGAAGGGAATATTTCCTAAAACTTTTAGTATCCTCTTCGTCATAGGTGTGGCGCGCTTCACACTCATGAAAAAGACTCTACCTAACGCGGCTTTCGGACACCCTAGGACACTTCAAACCTATTGCTTTGATACTAAGTTTGTCACGACCCGAACGTACACCCGGACCGTAGACATGGGACAAGGGACCCCGAGAGACCCCAAGTCAACCCATGGCACATACATTCCACTAATCTCATTTAAATGAATGGAATAATAAGCAATAAACATCGCGGAAACATAACCATGACATAACATTAGGAAATACCAACATTTAGATAAGCTGAACAATACACATATGTTCGAAAGCCTCTAATACATAAGATGGGTTGACGGGACAACATCCCCAACTAACCCGAGCAATAATGAAACATAATCAACAATAAGTTCATCAAACGGATCTCAGAACATGAGGACTCACCAACAAGCTGATATCGTAGGCTGGGATGTACTAAGGATGAGAATGAGCCTGAGATCCGGACCCTGTATCATGAAATGATACAACATAGAAAGTATGCGGTCAGTACTGGAATGTACTGAGTATGCAAGGTAAGTAAAACAAATATTTTTAAAAGTAAAGTAAACATCATAAATAGACATAGGAGAAGGACATCATGCATGCATCAAAATCTTCGTAATAAAACATAAGGCTCAAAACTTTTAAATCATTCATAATCATTCATTATCATAATCATAAATAACTTTATTATAATATAACTTGAGACAATAACATAAACATAACAATGCATAAAACATGCGGAACAATGGGAGGACTCATCATAACCGACACCGTCATGGTAGAGCCTTTCATGATGCCCCACTGTCTCGCTCAAGTGGGTAGAGCCGACCCTGGATTGCCAGGCGAGGGTCGTTCATAAGGCGTGATATCACATTTGAGGGGATCATTATCAATACATCATAACATTTACAACCCACGGTGGCACGTGGTTATGAGACACCGGCGTAGTCCTTTGAACGTCGGGATGCTTGGTGCTAGACACATCTCTCAAAAACATGCATATAGGCTCATACATAAATCATTAACATCATGCATAAAATTCATTGGCTAAGATATAACATTTATCATCATGATCCCCTTTAAAACATGTTTAGACAAGAATCAAGGCCCTTTTTATCGGCGAACATCATAAATCGATAAATCATGAAATTCGTTTGATAAATAATAAATCATTCATCATCATGTGGGGATTGCCCAATACTTCATTATACTCAATTCTTTCAAAATATACTCATAAACATGGGTAACTTGGATTCATGCATTTCCATGATCAATAACTTAAAATAATGAATATTCATCATAAATCATAATTTCCATGAACTTTCATAAATGGGCAATTTAGATTTGAAAAGATTGAAACATGATTTTGAAGAAAATAGTACGAAACCTGCCCATCATGCATATTTCAATAAATAAAACTCAATTAAAACATACTCATAAGGAGAAATTACATTGACATGCTTTGGGTAAAACCCCATGGAATTTGAGTAGGAGAATTCATGACTTTAATAGAAATTGGTCATGGGTGAGGAAGAAGTCCACCCATTTTAAAACCCTACATACCTGGGAATAGATGAACTTAAGGTTCCTTGAGCACCCATAAAGAAATTGAAAAACAATTGGGAAAAAAGGTCTTGAATCTCCCAAAAACCTTTCTAAAATCCTTGCATGAGAATGGAATACAATAGGGACTTAACTCCTCTTATCACACTCAAAAAATATCCAAAACAACATAGTATAGGCCTTACAGACTTAGGAAATTACGAAAACACCCTCATTAAAACTTAGGAAATCTCTAGTCACCAATCCTCACGAGGGACCTAACGGGTCGTTACCACAGGGCATGACTCGTTGCTTTGATCCGTTGAGTCCACTGCCCAATATATCAAGGGAACCCCACGGGTGACTTCACGAGTCGTGAGGTCAGACCAAAACTCGTGGTCACCTTTCGTGGCCTACACTGCCCATCCCAAAATTGCCAATCCTCTAGGGTTGACCACAGGTGGCCTCACGAGTCGTGAGGTCTGACCACGACTCGTGGTCAGGCCTGCGACCACCTCACTCAGACTTTGCCAAACCAAGTTGACCATGAGTCACTTCACGACTCGTGGTCACTCCTCATAACTTACCTCAAGAGTCGTTGTGTGACCTTGTGCGAATTTTCAGTTTTTTTCCATTTTCACTTCCGGGTCTGATCCTTGGGTTCCCGGGGTATAACATCGAGGGTCCCCAATCTCAGAACTACACGCCAAAGTAGGTATATGTATATATATTTGGGACCTCTCCATAGAGATTTTCCCCGCCCTCTGGGGCTCAGGTTGATATCAATATCATGGTTTAGTGTCCTTATCCCTGGCAAGGTTTTGGACAGCTCTACCCACTTGAGTGTGATAGTTGGGGCATCACGTAAGCTCTATGGTGATGATGAGTCTCCCATTATTCCTCATGATTTCAGTTATTCATGTTCATGACTTATGAGATTATGTTTTACAACAGACTTGACCCAATGATCAATTTAAGAGGTTTTACTTAGGATTTCAGCTATGACAAGTCATATGATTTTTATTTCTAAATCTTGAGTCACTATGTTCAGTTATGATAACCAGCTTATGATTATGTATATCTCATATATCGTTTTCATCATGTAGTCCTTACTCTTTTGATCTTTTGATTTATATGGATGTTTTCAACTAATAATTTATCAAGCATGTTTTACTTACCTTACATACTCAGTATATTTCAAGTACTGACCGAATAGTTTTGCTATATCATCTCATGATATAGATTCAGCTGATCCAGCTCAGTCTCGCCAATAACTTGCTTTCTCTTTAGTCTAGTTTAGCCTCCACATTGGGTGAGTCCTCATTATACAAGGACATATATAAGTTTAGATTTGTTATGTTAGTTTCTTTCATACTTGGAGATAGCTGAGGGATTGTGCCAACATCTCGTCAGTTAATAGAGGCTTTTAATACATATACTAGTATGATTAACTTTCACATTCAGTGTTATGATGTATTTGCTTGATTTATATTCTATGGTATTCAATCTTCCGCTTTTTCATGTTCATGCCATTTTCCCGCTTGATTATGTTATTAAGTCATGCTATGTATATACCATGGGTTAGCTTGGATCCATTCATGGTTCTACGTCTCGTGTCTCGATCTGGGGTTGCAGTTCAGGGCGTGATAGTTCCCACAATGGCTATTCTATAAGGACAAAGCCAAACACAACTATCAACTATGCAATATGTAAAGAGGCTCAAGAAGGGTTAGCCGATATTCATGGCAACTATTGCAAGTTAAGAGGAAGACAAGGGTTCCCAAGAGACACTACCTCTTGCGTAGAAAAGCTACTCGAAGAGAAAAAAAATATTATGCTCGATAAGCTATTAGTGCACTTGCCTCCTAGGCGCGAAGTGGATCATAAGATCAAGTTGGATCCTGCAGCCATGTTTACCCCATATTCCTTGTACCGCATGGCTCCGCCCGAGTTGGAGGAGCCAAGAAAGCAATTGAAGAAATTGCTCAAAGCCGGTCATAATCGATCATCTGAAGCACCCTATGGAGCCATAGTCTTATTTCAACATAAGAAGGATGGGTTACTACACATATGCATAGGGTATCGGTCTTTCAACAAAGTGACGGTAAAGAAAAATACCCCATCCCTCTTAATGCTAACTTGTTTGATAGACTAGGACATGCCCAGTACTTTACTAAGGTAGATCTTTGAAAGAGTTACTACTAAATGAGCATAACAGAAAGGAATGAACCAAAGACAAAATGTTTGATGAGATATGGAGCCTATGAGTGGTTGGTGATTCCCTTTGATTTAACCTATGAACTAGCAACAATTTACACCCTCATTAATAAGATCTTTCATTCCTACCTTGATCAATTTGTGGTGGTCGAGTTGGATGATATATTATCTACAACAACACCTTGGAGGAGTATGTACAACACCTAAGAAAGTTTTTCTAGGTCTTGCGGGAAAATGAGCTTTACATTAAATAGAAGAATTTCAAGCTAGTAGCCTTAAGTATATTTCTTGAGTCGTGTCATTAGCTTGGGTTGGTTGCGCATGGACGGGGCCAAAGTGCAGGTTATTAAAGAGTGGGAGGCACCCACGAAGGTGACCGAGCTTAGATCCTTCCTTGGACTTGCTAACTATTATCGTAGGTTCATTAGCAGTTATTCAACCAAGGAAGCACCCTTGACCAAGTTTCTAAAGAAGAAAAATCCCTTGGTTTGGACGAAACATTGTCAAAAGTAATTGGAAGACCTTAAGGAAACTGTGATAGAGGGAACCAGTCCGGCATTGCCTGACTTTACCAAGACATTCGAGGTGCATAGAGATGCATTTGACTTTGCTATTAGGGGTGTATTGATGTAAGATAAGCATCCCATAGTAGAGTTGCAATTTGAATGAGATAGAACAACATTATACTATACAAGAGAATGAGATGACTGCCATTGTGCATTGCCTTCGCACATGGAGACATTACTTGCTCGGGTAGAGGTTCATAGTCAAGACTGATAATGTGGCCACTATATAATTTCAGATACAGAAGAAACTCACATCGAAGTAGGGTTGGTAGCAGGAATTCTTGGCCGAGTTTGACTATATGCTAGAGTATAAGCGTAGCAAGGGCAACGTCGTAGCCATGCCTTGAGCAGGAAGACTGAACTTTCTTCCATCACTTCATTAAGTTGTGACATTTGAGAGGCTATAAAAGATGGCATGCAACACGACCCATAAGAAAGGCAGCTTATGGTGTTAGCCGCCCAAGGCAAGACAATAAACTTTTGTGTGGAATATAGACTATTGCTCAACACAGATTGGAAGGTCTACGTGCCCAAGTTTGGAAACATTAGGCTGTAGATTATGAAGGAAAGACGCGACACATTATGGGCCGATCATCTAGGCCAACAAGGGCCTTGATTAAGTCAGTCTATTATTGGTCGCACATGCGTGATGATATCGAATGTTATGTGCATACCTATTTTGTGTGCCAATAGGATAAGGTGGAACAACAACAACCCGGGGGCGGCTTTTGGAGCCATTATCTATTGTAGAGAGTCTATGGGAGAGCGTGACTATGGACTTTATCACTTGCTTGCTAAGTTATGAAGGATATGAGATGATCATGATCGTGGTTGATAGGTTTTTGAAGTATGCTAGATTTGTGCCAACCACAACAGGTTGTACCGCTAAAGAGGCTGCCAAACTATTCTTTAAGAATGAGGCAAAGTATTGTGTCTTACCGACGCATATCATTAGTAATTGAGAATCGTGTTTTACAGAAAACTTTTGGAGAGAGTTATTCGATATGCTTGACACATAGTTGGATTTATCTACTAGATTTCACCCACATACGGATGGATAAATGAAATGGGTCAATGTATTGTTGGAGTGCTACTTGAGGCACTTTGTGAGTTCACATTAGAAGGATTGGAAAAGGATCTTAGACATAGCCCAATTACCATATAACATACAACGGAGTGAGTCTACCGGGAAAATACCATTCGAGTTAACCATCAACTAGCAACCACAAACTCAACATTCACTACTGTCTGTATTCGAGGGAAAGAGTTTGGGGGCTTACCATATGACTAAGGGGTTTGAGGAGAAACTTGACACTGCTAAGTCCTACTTGGACAAAGCAACAAAGAAGATGAAAAAGTTTGCTGACCGCAAGTGTCATCACAAAGATTATAAGGTTGGGGACATGCTTTTGATGAATTTAACATAAGGTAGTTTAAGGAACTACGAGGCATGCATAAAAACGTGGTACAGAAGTATAAGGGGACATTTAGGATCGTTGCCAAGGTGGGAAAGATCTCATATAAATTAGAGTTACCACCACATCTCATGGTTCATCCTATATTCCATGCCAGCCTACTCAAGCCATACCATGAAGATAAGGATGCCCCTAACCAAGGTCATTCAAGTAAGGCACCGATTAACATTACTGCCTCACATGATTGGGAGATTGAGACTATCATTGACTATCATGCCTGGAATAAACAAGGACAAAAATCCATTATCATTTTCCTCATCCAGGGAAGGGGAAATCATTAGAGAAAGCCACATAAGAGCAATATGAAGACTTATGGCAATTCAAAGACAAGATTTGAGACTTTATACAATAGAAATGCACTGCGATTGTCACAATATCAGGTGGGGGGGGGGGGAGTGATGACTCTCCTCGTCATCATGCCATGTAGGATCCCTTGGCATATATATTTTCCATGTGAAAGCTTACATGAGCAAGAATTATACACTTGATGGAATATTCTAGAAAACATTGGAGATTTCCCGCGAATGACTTTAGATTCTTATGGAATTTCAAGAAAGTCTTTGGAATATTCTAGGAATATAGAGAATTCTAGAAAGGAACTTAATTATAAATATATAGGAACTTGTACATTAATTATTATTTGCATATTAGCCCTTAAGTGAGTAGTATATATAGGAGGCCATTTATTTTTAACACCATAAAGAAAAATCAATCAAGTTCTCTATATTACACATAGTTTCTTTTAGTAAATTTCTCGTCTTTATTATCTAGCATTCCCTTAGCGATCTAGTGTTGAAAAGACTTACTTGAGCTTGCAAGATTGTGATAGATTTGTGAACGAGTTGTCAAGTGCTGCATAGTATGCTTAGTTGAAGTCTAAGTCCATGAAAATAATCCCCAAGACTTGGTACGAACTAGTCATGTGCTACTAGAAATAGAAAATGTATTCATCTCTTTCAAGGAAATACGTAGATTTTTCGAAATGACCATAAAATGGACTAAACATCTTAAGCTATTGCAGACAAGGTTGGTAGCTCACCACTGAAACTCAAGCAACACCCACATAGATCACACATGTACTTTTACTAATACTTGGATCTATTTTGCACGTACAATGTAGGAAGAAAAAAGGATTGAGTATGAGAAGTATTCCATAAGTATCATGTACCATCTTTAACAAAGTAGTGGTGAAAGTCATACAAATAGGACAAATACGTAGATGATCCCTTAAACATGGCACCAATTTATATTTAGACACCTTAACTGACACTATTTCCTATTAGACACCTAATATAAGTTCAAAATATTTTCATTGAACACCTCATTAACAACAGATTAAAAAATATAGAGCGTGTAACTCACACCGAGAAATGTGATAAAATGACTAACTAAAAGGAGACATGTCGCATATGGGCCAATGTATACAAAAAACAAAATAGAGGCAGAAGCACCACAATAAGTCGAGTGGCATAACCACAAAAATCCAAGTGACACTTTTTAGGACAAAGCTCTAAAATATTGGGGGTTCAAAAAATATATTCCTATACTGTCAAAAATAGTTTAAAGATACCCCTAGTTATACTTTCGGTACAAATATAGCCCTCACATTATAATTTGACTTAAATTTGCTCTTAATTTTAATGGAGGAACACGTGGCAAACTCAAAATTAAATAACCACTCTCAATTTTAAATACCCGATTCCTTTTAAAATCCACCTGTTTAACCCATACTGACACATCTTCTTCTAGAAAAAATAAATGCTAAATAAAAATGATCTTCTAAAGTTAAGGCAGCAAATCGATTGGTTGTGGGACGTGGCCGACAGCAACAGTAGAGAAAGTGATAGGCCTTTCAATCTACTCCTTAAAGTAATAATGAGGGGCTGGATTTTTAATAATTCAAATTCATAGTTTTTCTCCTTTGAGTTCTTTGTTTTTCATCTTAAATAAAACCTCACAATATTTAACAAATCTGTGATTGTTAATCACTGTTCCATCGCAATGAGAGTTGAAAAATAAAGTTAAAAAGTTGATTTGAGATCATTGATGGAGCATATGTGTTGAAATCTACTGGAAAGATTATTATAAAAATTAGATATGATTTTTCTTGGGGTTTGTTCAATAATTTGGAATTGATGCTTGAACTAACGAACTGCTCCATTAGGAAAACATCATTGAAGAACCAAATTGCTGGGTTTTCTTTTGGATTGAGGTTTAAAATGTGAGTATTGAACATTGCTGGATTCAAAACATGAAGGAACAAGGAGCCAAAGACTCCATTGAAGAAGCTCTTTTGAAGCTTGGACTCAAATTTAGGATCTGTGAAATTGGGGTTTAAATTGAGTAGATATTGTTGAAAAGAGAAGAAGAAGAATAAAAGAGCTCAAAGTGTTAGGAATAGGTTAAAAGAATCACGTATTTAGAGTTTGCCATATGTTCCTCCTTTAAAATTAAAAGTAAATTTGTGCCAAATATAATGGAAGGGGTATATTTAGATAAAAAACATAACGAGAGGGATACATTTTAATAAAAAATATAACAACGAATATATTTAAACCATTTTAATAATACAAAGATATATTTGATTCTTTTTTATTTTAAAGTATCTGAAACAAATAAAAAAGAAAAGAAAAAAAAGTAATCTAGAACCAAACTACTCACCTGCACTCACCCAACATCCCTCCATTTCACGTTCCTCACTTTCTCTCATCACTTCCACATGACACAATACACCCATTCAGATATATATATTTTTCACACTGCATACGACCAAAGGATTTTCATATAGCAATAGTCTAACGGAGCATACATGGCTAAAACGAGGAAAAAAAATTGAAAATAACATATTACATACATATTTGTCATATAAAATTCTAGGCTTTACATTTTTATTTCATTGACAAAATGTCAGTAGAGATAAAGAGTAGAGCATCGTCCTCCATCTTATGCCATCATTAAACCACCTTACACCACCACTTCTCCACTGTAAAACCATCTTAAACACCACCATCGTTCCAACTTCAGTTACTATAAACTATCGTAATTTGGTTGATGAGGTCCAATGAGTTTACTTTGTTCAAGATTGTCGCTTGAGGTTCTGTTTGTGGCTCTGACAATTTGTTCGAAGGTCTCAGGCTGAATTCATTTGGCCAATTCTCTTATCTTCTCTATATTTTTGTTATGTAATGAATGTTCTGTGGTTAGAATTGTCATTTTTATAATGTATGTTCTGGTTAATTAAGAGCTTAAAAATGAGTTGATTTAGAGTCGCAGACCTAATAAATTGAGAATCTTTATTCACATCTGTCTATCTATCTATTTAGAGGGGTTGCATTTTGTATCCTTCATATGTGTTCTACTTTGTTGTTTACATCTTATTTTATTTTTTATGACTTGTACCCTTGCCTCTTTCATGTCTTGCAAAACAATAGAAGTACCTTTTTTTTTATAATTTTTCCATGAGGACAAAAAACAAAGGAGTTGCAAATTTAGTTATTTAAAATTTATAA
>JACEIK010005992.1:17538-38365 GCA_018107945.1 Datura stramonium
ATGACAAATAATGAAAAACCCAAATTTTAAAAAACTAAACTTTAAAAATTCATTCAAAGTATAAATAGAAAAGTTTTTTCATTCTAATATCTTCATACAACTCATGGTGAAGAAACATAGTGATTCTCCATAGAGAATGACCCCTGAGTTGTATTAAGACATTGAAGTATAACCTTTTGAAGGGGTCATTCTCTACGGAGAGCTCAAGACTGGCAAAATCTTTCTTGCAAAGGCAACTGCAAACTCTACTTCAACAACTTTCTTAGGTGTTTTTGGAAGTGAATTGATTAAGCAATACTTGGGAGATAGATCTAAATTGGTGAGGGAGCTCTTAAGAGTTGTTGATAATCTCTAACCTTCCATTATATTCATTGATAAGATTGATACAGTTGGTACCATGGGGTCTTTCAGGGCTCCTTGTCCCGTGTCTACGATCCGGGCGTACTCTTGGGTCGTGACAAACTTGGTATCAGAGAAATAGGTTCAGATGTGTCCTAGGGAGTATGAAAGCCACGTTAGGTAGAGTCTTTTTCATGGGTGTGAAGTGCAACACACTTATGATGAAGAGGCTACTAAACATTTTAGGAAATGTTCCCTTCTTTCATGATCTATGTCGTGCGATGAAAACCTCTCTATCCTTCTAATTCGTGCTATTCGCAATTGCATAAAATTATGGATCCCAGAAGGATAATTGGAAGGAGGAACAAGAATGTTGAAGGCCGCGGGGAGGGCAATGATGACGGGCGTCAGCAAGCCCCACATGTTCAAGAGCCCCAGGCAACCGAGCCAGCCGTCCATGCCGATTTTGGGCGGCGATTCAAATGTTGGCGCAAACCTTGAACGCTCAGGTCAACCAGCAGGCCGTTATGCATGTTCCTCAGAATGGCAATGCAGCGGCAGTCTGGATCAGGGACTTTCTAAGGATGAACCCTCCCGAGTTCACTGGGGCAAAGGTGGACGAGGATCCGCACGAGTTCATTGAGGGGATATTGAAGGTCACTCGAGTGATGGGGGTGACAAATGAGGATTGTGTGGACTTGGCCTCATATTAGCTAAAGGAGGTTGCTTACATTTGGTTCAAGGAATGGAGGGATAGCAGGGCAGCGGGAGTAGGCCCTATCAACTGGGATGAATTCCACATGACCTTTCTCGACAGGTTCTTCCCATGGGAGATGAGGGAATTGAAAGAAATCGAGTTTGTTAACCTCAAGCAAGGAAAGATGACGGTGCTAGAATATTCACTTGAGTTCACTCGCTTGTCAAAGTATGCCCCGCAGTTAATGATGGACCAGAGGGGGCGGGTGAGCAGATTCGTGCAGGGAGTAGTTGAGTATCTGGATAAGGATTGCAGAACAACCATGTTTCATCAGGATATGGACTACCCACGGATAGTCCTCTATGCCCAGTAGATCGAAACAACTCATATGAGGTAGAGAGAGGCCAAGAGGGCCAGAACTGATAGCCACAGGTTCTCCCAATAGAGGCCAGGGGGTGGACCGCACCAGTAGTCCTAGCACAGGTCCATTACACCAGCACCATCTTCAGCCAGTACCCCATCCAAGCCTCGAGACGGTTAGAGGAGCAGGGCCTCAGGTTCGAGGGGACAGAATAGCATGCACACGAAGCGCACGGTCCCATCTTGTGTTAATTGTGGAAAAAGTCACCCAGGGAAATGTTTGGTGGGCTCAGACGCTTGTTTCGGGTGTGGAAAATCTAGACAGAGACTTAAGGATTGCCCCACAGCTAGGTCAGGGGGTAGTGGAGTCCGCACTTCAGCAGCCAGTTCAGCAGTTCCAGTGGCACGTTAGACTCAGCAGGGTGCTTCGACTGGTTCAGCCGGCGGCCAACGCCAGAACCAGTTTTATGCACTTGGCTCTCGTTAGGAGTAGGATGCTTCTCCCGATGTGGTTACGATTATGTTATGAGTCTTTCATGTTGATTCTTATGCTTTGTTAGATCTGGGCGCTATACTGTCTTTTGAGACACCTTACATTGCTAGTCACTTTGGAATTAGTCCTGAAATCTTGTCCGAACTATTCTCTGTATCTACTCCGATTGGTGATTCAGTCGTAGCGAAGCGGGTATATAGAGGTTGCCCCATTACAATATTGCATAAGGTTACCTCCGCAGACTTAGTAGAATTGGCTATGACTGATTTTGACATTATTTTGGGTATGGACTGGTTGTTTTCATGTTACGCTTCTGTTAACTGTAGGACTAGAGCGGTGGAGTTTCAATTTCCAGATGAATCAGTGTTATAATGGAGGGGTGGTTCAGCGGTACCTGTTGGTTGCTTTATCTCCTATCTCAAGGCGCGGAAAATGATTGCTAAAGGTTGTATATACCATTTGGTTAGGGTTAAGGATGCCACGTTCGAGACCCCGACCATTCAGTCAGTCCCCATGGTATGTGAGTATCCTGAGGTGTTTCCAGATGACCTACCAAGTGTTCCTTCCGAGAGGGAGATTGATTTTGAAATTGACCTCTTGCTCGACACGTAGCCCATATCAATTCCTCCTTACCGAATGGCTCCTTCCGAGCTAAAAGAGTTAAAGGAACAGTTGAAGGATTTGCTAGATAAGGGTTTCATCAGGCCGAGCAAATCTCCATGGGGTGCCCCAGTGTTGTTCGTCCAGAAGAAAGATGGTTCCCTTCGAATGTGTATCGACTATAGACAGTTGAGCAAGGTCACCATCAAGAATAGATACCCTTTACCCAGGATCGATGACCTATTCGATCAGCTTCAGGGTGCTAAATATTTCTCCAAGATAGATCTCAGGTTCGGGTATCACCAGCTCAGGGTTTGGGAGAACGACATCCCAAAGACTACTTTCAGGACCCGGTATGGCCATTTTGAATTCGTTCTTATGTATTTTGGACTAACCAATTCCCCTGCATCTTTTATGGACCTGATGAATAGGGTATTCAAGACATATTTGGATATGTTCGTGCTCGTGTTCATTGACGACAAATTAATATACTCCCGGAGCGAGGAGGAACATGTTGCACACTTGAGGGTAGCACTCCAGACCCTCAAGGACAACCAACTATACGCCATATTCAGCAAATGTGAATTATGGATGAAATCAGTTGCATTCTTGGGTCATGTAGTGTCAAGCGAGGGTATAAGGGTGGACTCTTAGAAAATAGAGGCAGTAAAGAACTAGCCCAGACCGGTAAACCCTTCGGAGATCAGAAGCTTTTTAGGCTTAGCGGGTTACTATCGGATGTTCATGGAAGTTTTCTCATCCATTGCAGCCCCACTAAGCTAATTGACTCAGAAAAAGATGAAGTTCCAGTGGTCGGAGGCTTGTGAGAGGAGCTTCCAGGAATTGAAGGCTAGGCTCACTTCAGCACCGGTGTTGACTTTACCGGAGTACTGTGATGCTTCAAGGGTCGGGCTGGGATGTGTATTGATGCAGCACGGAAAGTCGTAGCATATGCTTCTAGACAACTGAAAATTCACGAAAAGAATTACCCGATCCACGATCTTGAGTTGTCCGTAGTGGTATTTTCTTTGAAGATATGGCGACACTACTTGTATGGGGTTCATGTATATGTATTCACATACCACAAGAACTTACAATATGTGTTCACACAGAAGTAACTGAATCTTCAGCAACGGAGGTGGTTGGCGCTACTTAAGGACTATGACATGAGTGTCCTTTATCACCCAAGCAAGGCCAACGTGGTAGCATACGCTCTTAGTATACTTTCTATGGGAAGTGTGTCACATGTTTGTGAAGACAAGAAGGAGTTGTTAAAGGAGGTACATCGACTTGCATGGTTGGGAGTTAGGTTAGTTGGTTCGACCAATGGTGGGGTAGTAGTCCAGAATGGGTCAGAATCATCCTTTGTAGCGGAGGTGAAGGATAAAAAAGATGAAGATCTAACATTGGTAAAGTTGAAAGAAGTTGTTCAAAGTCAGAAAGTAGAAGTCTTCTCTAAAGAGGAAGATGGTGTGCTTCGGTACCAGGGTCGCTTATGTGTTCTGAATGTGGGGGATTTGAGGAGTCAGATGTTGCATGAGGCTCACAGATCAAGATATTCTATCCATCCAGGCACCACCAAAATGTATCATTCCTTGCGGGAAATCTACTGGTGGAATGGCATGAAGAGGGATATTGCGGAATTCGTAGTCAAGTGCCCGACTTGCCAACAAGTGAAAGTCGAGCATAAGAGACCAGGGGTGTACTCCAAGATATAAGAATTCCTACGTGGAAGTGGGAAGAAATCAATATGGACTTTTTAACCGGTTTACCCCCCACTCGTAGGAAGTATGATTCTATTTGGGTTGTGGTCGACAGGTTGACCAAGGCTGCTCATTTCTTATCGGTCAAAACCACTGATTCAGTGGAATATTATGATAAGTTATATATCTGAGAGATGGTTAGATTGCACGAAGTTCCCTTGACATTATATCAGATAGAGGTACCCAGTTTACCTCTCAGTTCTAGAGATCTTTTCAGAAGGGACTTGGTACCCAAGTCAAGCTCAGCACGACATTTCATCCGCAGATAGATGGGCTGGCGGAGCGGACTATCCAGACTCTTGAGGACATGTTAAGAGCCTGTGTTATTGACTTCAAGGGTAGTTGAGGCGAGCATTTACCTCTTGTTGAGTTCTCCTACAACAACAACTATCACTCCAGCATACAAATGGCACCGTTCGAGGCTCTTTATGGGCGACGGTGTAGATCACCCATTGAGTGGTTTGAAGTAGGTGAGGCTTCATTAGTGAGACCGGATTTAGTCCATGAAGCTATGGAGAAAGTTCAGTTGATAATAAAAAGGCTGAAAATGACTCAAAGTCACCAAAAGTCTTATGCAGATGTGAGGAGAAGGGAGCTTGAGTTCGAGGTCCATGATTGGGTATTTCTGAAGATATCTCCCATGAAGGGAGTGATGATATTCGGAAGGAAAGGGAAACTCATCCCCCGCTATATTGGCCCATATCAGATTGTAAGATGATTTGGTAAAGTAGCCTATGAATTAGAGCTACCTTCAGAGTTGGCTTCAGTTTATCCCGTGTTTCACGTATCGCTCTTTGAAAAGTGCTTGGGATATCCATCTTTAGTGGTTCTGGTGGAAAATGTTGGTGTGAAGGATAGCCTCAACTATGAGGAAATTCCCGTTGATATCTTCGACCTTCAGGTTCAGAGGATGAGGAACAAGGAAGTAGCCTCAGTAAAGGTGTTATGGAGAAATCAGCATGTCGAGGGAGCCACGTGGGAGGCCGAAGCAGATATGATGGCTAAATACCCCCATTTGTTCCCTACCGGCTCAGTTTCAGTTTGAGGTATAAATTTTTTCCCTAAACCTCTATTTAGTTTTTCATGTTCGGTTCATGCATGCAAGTTTGTTTTATTATATGATATATATATGTGATGTTTGAATTCAGTCCAGCTATGTGATTCCTTTCGAGGGTAGTCATTCCTTTAGTTTTCGACATAAAAGATCAGTATTTGCATATGGGCAATTTTTTGATTTTGAGTTTTCTGGATGTTTCTAACATTCTAGGATGAATGTTCCCAAAGGGGAAATGTTGTTATACCCCGGGAACGCAAGGATCAGACCCGGGAGTCAAACGGGAAAAAATTGAAAAATGTTGCAGCAGTGCAGGACGAGTCATTGGACAACTCATCCGGGAGCCCCACGAGTCATTAAGTGACTCGTGGGAAGGCCTGTGTTGGTGAAGGGACTCAAGGACCCCATGAGTGATGTAAAGACTCGTGGTCAGCCACCACGAGTCGTCATGTCAGTCGTGGGGAGGTCCTAGAGAAGAATTTTGAGGGTCATCCAGTGTACTTAACGAAAGTTGAAAACGAGTCGTTTCACCAGGGGATGAGTCGTCATGTCCTCCGTTAAGAGCCAAGGGAAAATTTCCAGTGGACTTGACAAAAGGACCCAACGACTCGTTTCTCCTGGCAACGAATTGTCAGGTTGCCCGTTAAGGTCACATGATAGTTATTTCCTGCGAATTAGTAAGGGCCTCCTCGTAATTTCCTACACTCATAAGACCTAAACTACGTCATTTTGAGGTCAGGACAGGGTCTTTTAAAGTGAAATTAGCCATGATAAACCCCATTTGATACTTGTAAGTGTAGAGAGGAAGGAGGAAAGGGGATTCAAGTGTTCACCTTCAAGTTCTTCAAGATTCTACCTAGGGTTTTCAAGGGAGTTAAGAGTCTCAAAATTTCCAGGTATGTGGGGTTTGAATGGGTGGTTTAGTACCTATACATGCCCATTTCTTCCCATTTCCTACGTTTAATTTGCTAAATCCTTATGGGTCTTAACCCCATTTGCATGATTCCTCAAAAGTTTACATGAGCTTGTGGTAGTATGTTTAAAATTGTGGGTTGTGAAGTATTTGGGCTGATTTTACTTGTATATTTTATTTTTTCATGATTTAAGACTCTAAAAGTATGGATGCCCAATTATGAAGGATTTTTAGAAAAATTCATGTTCATGATGATTCCGCAAACATGATATGAATTTTTGAATTTAAAGCATATCTTTAAGTTTTCTATTTCTCATGTTATCATCATCATGTTTCGTATAAATTTAAGCATTTCAAGTATGATTGAAATTGTGGGAAAAGCCCACATGTTGGTTAAGTCTTAGAACTATGATTTTGGCTGACTCACGGGCCCAATCCATGGCTAGGATTATAAATTATCAGGCATGTATGATTGTTACGATTTGACTAGCCATGCATGTCATGTATGAATTTATATGAGCACGTTGCATGTTTTGGGAGTAGTACTTAACACCAAGTAGGTTTGAGGCCCAGATTATGCCTCGAATCTCAGAACTACCTGCCACCGTAGGTTATGTTTGGGGCCTCCTTAGTGACTGTCCCCTATGCCCTATGAGGCCTTCACGAGTGATATCACGCCTTTCATGGTTCATATCCTTTCCAAGATATGGATGACCTCCCGATTAGGTTTACAGGTCGGGCTCCATGTGTGCTCATGTGGAGTATGTCGGTTATAGAAATCTCCCATTGTTCCTCATGACTCTTAATGCAGGCATGATTATGTTCTTTGGAACTAGTTATGTCTTATGAAATGTTTTTCTCAAGTGTTATGACTATGACAGGTTTACGAATACTTTAAAAATCTTGAGCCTTACGATATACATACAATTTCAGTCTCATGATCATGATGCCCCCACTCCTATAACTTTTATGTTTTAAGTATTGTCTTTGCATACCTTGCATACTCAGTACCTTCCAATTACTGACCCACGAATTTTCAGGATCCAGTTTGCAGGTTCAGCATCGTCCCTAGCTTGCCCTCAGTTCTGCTCACTCTTCAGTGGTGAGTCCTCATGATTCGAGGGCTTCATGTTCAGACCTGTTTACTTATCTTATGTTTATCTTTCAGACTGTTTGGGTTAGTCGGGGTCTTTCCCTTCAACCCGTCTATCTTGTTTTGAGGCTTTCAGACTTATGTGTAGTGTTCTGTCATTACTGTTCGTATTGTGTTTTGTTGTTCCCTGACCTCTCATGTTATTATTTTCAGTTAATCCATGATTATTAAGTTAAGTTTTTCCACCTTATATGAATGAATTAGTTATATGCTCACGCCATAGGTTGACTTGGAGTCTCTCGGGGCTCCTTGTCTCGTGTCTACGATCCAGTTGTACTCTCAGGTCATGGCAGTAAGCCACTTCCTCTGTCTAAGATTCAACTCCTTTTGACTGAACACATACCGTAGGCTCTTGTGGTCTGTGAACACATCAACATGCGCTCCATAGAGATAGGAACGCCAAATCTTCATTGCAAATACCACTACTGCCAACTCAAGATCATGAGTCAGATAATTCTTCTCATGGACCTTAAGCTTTCTGGAGGCATAATCTATAACTTTACCATGCATCAATGCACAACCAGTGCCTATTCTAGATTCATCACAATACACAAATAAGCCATTATATCCTCTAGTATGGTCAATACTAGGGTTGTAGTCAAATGAGTCTTCAATTCCTGAAAGCTTTTCTCACAAGCTTTAGGCCACTGAAATTTGTCCTTCTTCTGGGTCAACTAAGTCAATGGAGCAACAATAGTTATGAATCCTTCTACAAATCTCCTGTAGTAACTAGCTAAACTCAAGAAACTCCTAACGTTAATTGGGGTTGTTGGTCTAGGAGAACTCTTTACAGACTCAATCATTTGAGAGTCAACCTGAATACCCTTGCTGGAGACTATATGGCCTAGGAAAGCCACTGACTTCGGCCAAAATTCACACATAAAGAACTTGGCGAATTACTCATTGTCCTTAAGTGTCTGCATAACATGCTCCTCCTCACTCTTGGACTAAACCAAGATGTCATCAATGAACACAATAAAAAACATGTCCAAGTATGGCTTGAACAATCTAGAGGTCCATAAATGCTGCAGGAGCATTAATCAAACTAAAGGACATAACAACAAACTTGAAATGACCATATCGAGTTCTAAAAGTTGTTTTGGGGATATCACATTTCCTCTCCTTCATCTGATAATACCCCAATCTGATTCCTATCTTTAAGAAATATTTGGCACTCTAAAGTTGGTCAAACAAGTCATAATTCTAGGAAGGGGATACCTATTCTTGATAGTGATTTTGTTCAACTGACGGTAATCAATACACATTCTAAAAGTACCTCCCTTCTTATTTATGAAGAGAACTAGAGCACCCCAAGGTGAAGTACTAGGGTGAATGAAATCCTTATCTAGAAGATCTTTTAAGTACGCTTTTAACTTGGGTGGAGCTATTTTATATGGCGGAATAGAGATATGTCGAGTATCAGTAAGGACATTGATTCCAAAATCTATTTCCCTATATAGAGGAACTACGGGAAGATCATCTGAAAAGACCTCTGGAAACTCATTTATGACTAGAACTGACTGACGAGATGGTGTCTCAGCATTAGAGTCTTTCACCTCACAAAATGATAGACACACCCCTTAGAGATTAACTTTCTAGCCTTAAGCTATGAAATGAAACAACCATTAGGCATAACAGGACTACCCTCCAAAACTAAGACTGACTCATCTAGAAACAGAAACTCTACTATTCGAATTCTATAATTGACTATGGCATAATAGGAATAAAACCAATCCATGCCTAGAGTGACATCAAAATCCACTATGTCTAGCTCTATTAGGTCAGTTATGGTATCTTTATGATAGACTGAAACAGTACAATCTTTGTAGATTCTCTTAAATAGAACTGCTTCACTCTTAATGCTCAAATTACACCTCAGAAGAAGTATAACGTGGTCATTATCAATAAAGAACCCAACTAAGGTTGGGGTTGATTTCACAGGAAATAAGTTCCTGATATCAACTAATGCTAGTATTTATGCTTTTAGTTCAATTATTTCCTGTGGGGGTTAAGAGAAATAATTAAGTGACAATATTATGGAATGGTGTTGTTATCAAAGATATGAAATTAACTAGGGAAGTGTTCCCCATGGATTCTTATCTAGGTTAGTTTATTACACTTGTGATCTATTCCAATACTTAGCCTGTAGAATTGATAAACTACGTTCATCCAAATGGCTTATTTTCCCTTATTAGATGTTTATATTCAATCACCGAGTTAAGTATCATGAGCACTTTCAACTAACCTTTACCAATAATTCCAAATTAATTTTCCTGTAATCGCAGCTCAAGTTATTCAATAAAAATTAATTTCAAGGCTTTGTTGCCTTTCTCTTTTCCTAATCTATACTTCTGTAGGTTCAAGAAAGAAGAGAACAGGGGCTAGTCCTAACGCTGCGCACCGTTGAGAAAAAATTAACATGAAGAGAAGAACAATACAAGTATCAGTGGTGGTTTAGAATCACCATGTGTTACCCTAATTCGTTATTTCACCATGGTTCCTACATCCCTAGTTGTGGAGGTTTTAGCCACTCATAATTGCAAGAAAGAAATCAGAAATCAGAAATCATGGAAGAGATCATAATTAACAATGTACAATATTGAAGGAATAAAAACCCAATGATCAATTGCACAATAATCTTTGGAAAAATCCAGAACACAATGATGAACTTGCTCAAGGATTTCGTGTCTGTTGTTCTCCAAGTGGTGTTGGGAAACTCCAAAAAACACTATTACATTAAAAGTATCAGATCTCTATAAGGAAAAATAAAAGGAAAATATTTATACACTTAGATGAAAACCCTTTCCTAAATTAACAAGAACCGATCCACTGGAATGACCTATAAGTCATAGAATACTGCTACGAGTCATAGTCTACACTCATGATATGATTTGTAGCTTTTGGATCTCTCATGTATGGAGGGAATGTACGACTCGTACCCAGTCACTATGGATTATAGGTGTCATTCGTGGTTTCAACTTCATCCCTGCAACATCTCTGATGATCCTCCTATGGGTCCTTCCTACAACTCGTACCATACTTGTATGACCCACGCAATCAAACCGTGCCTTGAGGGTGTAATATGGCTGTTCCTCTGAATCTCATTACAAGTTTGTGGTACGACTCATACAATGGGGTCACGACTCATGGCATCTGGTCATACCATGAACTCTGCACTTGGATAATTTCTAAATCTCTACTACGGATGCTAGGTACGGCTTGTATCCAGATGGTACGACTCATATTGTGACCTGTAGCAGACCATTTTCTGCACTTACTTCTTTTCTATAATCTGACTCCTGGACCTGATTTCCCTGAAAACATAGTAAAAGAACCTCATATCCATATAAACATACCCAAGTTCTAGCATCTTTTCTACGTTTTAAGGGTCGAAAGTTCTATAAAACCACGACACATCAACACCCTCAACATAGAACTTGTGCATGTCCTTAAGCAAATAAAATACTACTACACACACGACGCTTAATTAGAGAGTAAAACAAAAGACTCACAACCAACAATGTCAAAATTTGCACACATGATCACTACCAATTATCGACCCCCTTTTTTGAACTCAAAACCAAGACAACTGTGAACATATGCAACTACAACTCATGACACAAAGGGATCTAGAAATGACATCAAATTATCAGCAGAAAACCAAGCAATCACTAATGCTATTTACACAGATAATTGGCAGTGTGTAATACAACCGATATACCCTCACACCAAATGAAGTTCCAAACACTCATAATGATATGCATATAAGAAACTAGGACTAGAAACAAAGCTCTTACTCTCACAAAGAAGTACAAAAATTGTACATGTGATACCATAAGTTTGCCCTTATTTTCTCTAATTTGGTTCTTTGAATAGTCAGATTAGGATCACTATAGGATTTTTATTCGGCTTTTTATGTAGTCTTGGGGACTAGTATGGAGAATATGGATAAAGTGACTTACCCTCCTTGGCACAACACAGATTCTGGCTCCATTTCTACTTTCTTCTCCTTTTTTCCATTTTATTTAACTTTCAACTTGTGGGTGTGGTTTATTTTTCACTTTTTCTCTTTTTTATAACTTTCTTTGACTTTCAAATTTTTCTTTTTCTTTTTCTTTTTTTTCCTTGCACATATTTCACCGACTAGCTTTCTCCATTATTTCCCTAAACAATCTACGCACTCCTACAATAGCCACCCTCAACTTAGGCATTTTTCCTGAGTTGAGGTTCACAATACCAAGGAGGCACCAGGGCCAAAATAGGTTCATTATAAACAAGTGGGTAGGTGAATGGGCTAATCAAAGAAAAGGTCAATTTAGGCACAAATATTGGATCAAGGATACTTATCTCATTAGGTCGGGCACTTTAGGCTTAAAAGTGGGATAAATCCAAAAATGTCCTATGATCATTTCCTAACTAACTATCCTCCAACCCAAACAAAGACTAACTAGGCAAGTTCTATATCACCTACATAGTTTTGAACTAACGAAGAACCTTACCCACACTTAGTATAGGGTTATGTCATACTACCTATCTGGTTCGTTTACATCTACACTACAGTTGATCACGATCATATATCAAATTCCATAAAAAGATTCACATTGGTCATGCTTTGCAGTCAACACACAGCTAATCACAAAATGTTTTATAAAAACAAGGTCATTAAAATACAAAATCAAAAACATGTGCATTTTATTGTCTATTAAGTACTCCTAAATTACTTCTAATTAAACAATACAAAACATCCTAAACATGTTGGTTCTACTAGGTAGCTTGCCCGAGGAAAAAGAAACACGGTAACAAAAAACCTTCGGCGAACAAAAACATGGAAATAGGTACACCCCCCACCCACAAAGACACATGCTTTGTCCCCAAAGTAGTAAAATAAAAATCAGGGAAGGGACATACCTGTGGCACTCTAGGCACTTCCTGTCATCCTCAGTAGGCTACTTAGACTTCACCAACTTTCTCATGGTTGCCTCTCATGCAGTGCTTGGTTTAACATCATGGAACGACGCAAGTCTCTTAACTAATAAAACTTCATCCAGATATACCGAGTCGATTACTTTCACCTCATCGATGGTTCCCAGATACTGCTTCACCCTCTGGTGGTTCACTTTGATATGTAATCCACAACCACCAGAATATACTTCATTTCAATACGAGCTCATAAATGGGCCCATGAAATCAATACCCCATACATTGAATAACTCAACCTCTAAAATTGGGGTTAATAGTAGATCATGCTTACGTGTGATGCCCCCTTCTCTTTAGGATTGATCACAAGCTTTGGAAAAATCACAAGCATCCTGATGGATTGTGGGGCAATAATACCTGCACTGTAAATTTTTTTGTGCAGTTCAGATACTGCTATGATGACCCCAACCGGGGATGAGTGGCAGGCTTACAGAATACTCAACATTTCAACTTCTAGGAAACATCTTCGAATTAGCCTATCTACGCAGATATGAAACAAGTATGGCTTATCCCAATTGAATCTTCATATATTGGACAGGAACTTCTTCCTTCGATAGTACATCGGGTCTGCAGGAATCATGTCACTTACCAAATAATTTGCATTGTCAGTAAACCATGGGATCAGATCTTGTAATGAGGCCAACACCTACTCATCTAGAAAAGTATCATCAAAGTCAACCTCATCCTTCAATCTTGCCTCTACCTCCAATCTGGATAAGTGATCAGCCATCTGATTCTCAGTCCTCTTTAATCTTTTACCTTGATAATGCGCAAACCATACCTCCTACTGAAGTATGAAGCAGACATTATGAATAAGAACCCAACTAGAGGTTGGGTTCTATCCCATAGGGAATATGGAAGAGCTAGACTAAAGCCGGTGAGTGAACTTGTTAGGTAGTTACTCCAAATAGGGGGTTCTAAAGAAAACAACAATTAAAAACATAGTTAAAACTTTAGTTGAAATAAAGAATGAAGGATAACTAGGGTTTTGTGTTCCCCATGGGTTCATAACTGCTTTGGGTATACATACGTGATCATCACCAATTCTTATTTGTAGAACTGATAACTTATGTTCATTCAAACGATTGGTTCGTCCCCATTGAATGACTATACTCAATCACCGGGTCAGGTCTCATGAGAGATTGCAAATTAACCATAATCAATATGTCCAAATTTTAACAATCCTACGACCACAACTCAATTTAATACAATGATCATCAAGATCAAGGCTTTGTTGTAATTCTATTTTCCTAATATCTACCTCTCTAGGCTCAAGCAAGTAAAGAATTCGGGAATATCCTAACATTGTACACCGTTAAGAAACATTTAAGCATGAAGAGAATACAATACAAGTACTTTGCATTGGTTTTGAATCACTTTTATGTAACGCTAGCTTGTTAATCCACCATGATTCCCACAACATTAGCTATGGAGGTTTTAGCCTCTCATAGTTGCAAGATTGTGATTTGCATTCATATTTAAATACATAAATTAATACTTACAATTATGGATGAGAGAAAAACTTCTTTGTATTAATAAGAAAAATCCTTAAGAAAAATATGGAGATCAAAAGAAAACCAAGAAAAGGGTGATCACAAGTTGAACAACTCAATTCTCACATCTAAGTCTCCCTAACTTCGTTGCTAATCAATTCTAATCATTCCAAATCACCTCTCTCTAATGAAAACAAAACATAAAACGTATTTATACAGACATAAAAATCCTTTTCCTAGGCTAATAGGGTGTATTTCCATAATTGAAGCCTCCTGCGTCACGACTTGTCCTATGACCCATAGCAGGTAGGTACGAATCGTACCTGCTTCCTATATGTCATGGGTTGCCTGAAATTTGGCTAAGTTTTAGACCTCGGTACAACTCATACATTCTTCCTACGAGTCATACTGAGCTTTCGTGGCTTGGCTCTGAGACTTTGAAATTTTTCTGAAGTTCATCACGAGTGATTCGGTACGACTCGTACCTTGCTGCCACGACTCGTACTGTCTATCTGTAGCAGGAGTCATCCTCTTGTGCAAATCTTCTGAATCTTCCCATGACTTCTTCAGTACGGCATGTACAAGCTTTATACGACTCGTACTAAGAGTTGTAGGATACACCTCTTCATCCTTTGCCTTCTAAAACTTCTCATGACCAGCAGTATGACTCGTAGCACCTTCCTATGGCTCGTACTGAGGATTGTGAGTTAAGCCTATTTTCTGCACTTTCAGGCTATCTTTTGCACATTTTTTCTCCAACACCTATTTATCCTGTAACTAAAGAAAAAGTGCCTTATATCCATATAAATATACCAATGTCCATTCTATTTTCTTAGTTTTGAGTGTAAGTGTTGTAGACTCAGAGCACATCAACACCCTCAATTTAAGACTTTTGCATGTCCTCAGGCAAAGAAAAAGAAAAACTAAATACAACGCTCAACTAGAATATAAACCTAGGATACTACAACCAATACTAAACAAAACTTGTACTCTACTTTCAACAATTTCTGACCCTTTTCCATGAACCAACATCAACTAATGTACCACAAGCAACCACAAAACATGATAAACAAGGATCAAGACATGTCATCTAGCTATTAGCAGACAATCAAGTCATCACCAATGTTTTTCACACAGACCAATGGTAAAAGTAAACATAATCCATGTACCCTCACAACAAATGAAGTCCCCACTCATATATACAATGTCAAATATTGCATTGGACTAAACAAGAAAGGAGCTCACTCTCACAAAGAAGTTTCAAGTATTATGCATCAGATACCATAGACTTGCCCTTATTTTCTCTACTTTGATTTATCAGATGGTCGAATTAGGATCACTATAGAACTTGTTGTGGCTTGTAATATAGGCTGTAGGCTGGACATGATAAATATGAAAGATTTTATAAGTGACTATCCCTTCCTTGGCACTACATACATTGACTACACTATTCACCTACTTCACCTTTTATGCTTTTCCTTCCTTTTCTTCCCTTTTCACCTCTTTTATGTATATTTGTATGGGTGTGGTGTATTTTCAACTTTTTCCAACATTTTTTCTTTTTAATTTTCTTTTTTCAAGAATTTCAACTTTTTTCATCTCCTTATTAATTTTTTTTCACACCACACCTCATTTTTAACCTTTTCTCTTTTCTCTCCCTTTTTCTCGTTCCCATCATTTATGCACCCCTACTCTAGCCACCCTCAACTTAGGCATTTTGCTTATGTTGAGGTTCACAATATCCAAGGAAGGACCAGGGCCAAAACAACTTCATTATAATGAAATGGGTATGGTTAATTGGTGAATCAAAGAAAAATAGTCTATTAAAGACTCAAAATTGGGATCAAGGGAATCATATGATTTTGGTAGGGTTATTTAGGCTAAAAGTGAGCTTAAAAAATATCCTATGATCATATCCTAACCAACCATCTTTAGCCTATGCAAAGACCAACCAGGCAAGTTCTAGATCTTCAACACAATACTGAACTAAGTGCTACACCTTACTCACTCATGGTACATGACTTATATTCACCTCATATGTCTGGTTTATACATAGATTAACAAGACTCCTCATGCTAATAAATTAAATGACATCAAAAGATCCATAGAAATCAATGCATGCAGTCACAAATACATAGCTAATGCATCAAAAAAATTTAAATAGGGTCAATTTTTTTCAAAAATCAAAACTAGTGCATTTTCATTGACTGAGTACTCCTATGTTATTTCCTAATTTAAAAAGAATCACAAAATAAGAAATAAAATCCTAAACATGTCGGTTCTACTACATAACATGTCTGAGGGAAAAGAAATACGACAAGAAAAACCCTCGGACGAATCAAAAATCCCAAAAATCACAAGTACACTCCCTCACCCTTTTTTGAAAATTAAGATTCATCCTCGAAGCATGAACTATAAGATCATAGAGAAGGGAACATACCTGTGGCACTCTAGGCGCTCCTGTCATCTTGCGGAGGAGGTACCTCCGTTGTAATCGTGGCGCTAGCGATGGACAACAGACTCAATGAAGTATCCATAGGGAGAGTGGTTACCGCCTCAGTAATTTTGGCCATTTCTACGGCCTCAGTGTCAATATGGGCTGAAGGTGGCTCACCCACTGGCAAGATCGGGCTGAGTCATGGTGGAGCTGTCTGCTCCTCTAGTTCAGTCTTGCAACTCTGACATATGTGTGTCATGAGTCTACAGGCTCTCTTCTCTGGTCCACTTGCGTTCTTTACTTTATTTCCTTTTCTTTTTCCTCAGACTCTCCTCTCCAATATCTTCAGCAGCTCTTGTCTTTCCCTTATCTCCAGAAGCTACCATAGGCTCCCAATAAGCCGCCAAGGTAATCTCATCATTGAGTTCTGCACCTATGTTCAGAAGAGTAGGGGATGTTATGACTGCTGGTTGTCGTGATGACAACTCACCTACTTGGCTTCGAAGAGCCCCCAACTCCTCATGGAGACTATTGGTGTCTTTCTGCTTCGCCATCCGCACATTGAATAGGCTCTCAAATCCATCCAAGCCAGCATGTAGAGCCTGAGCTACTGTATCTATCTCTGCCTTGACCCATGGCTTTACATTTTCCATCATAGCTTGAATTTTTCATTCAGCCATGGTCAACCGTTCAGCCAGTTTCTTGAGGAAGTCATGAGGCACCAGAATATGCGTTGTTGGAGTCTGAGTCTACAGTTTAGGCTATGGTGCAGCTGAAATGCTAGGAGTTGACTCTAAATGACCGACATCTATAGCTGGTGTCTCGCTCTGCTCCCATAAGGTGTGGACATTCACCTGTACGTCCCCTACTAGCTGGACTGATGGAATTGGATGGGTATTCTGGCTCTGCTTATCGGGTTCATCTCATCCCACATAAGGCCAATGTTTGCAATCCTATGACCTCTGATTAGCTGCTCCTCACCCCGTAATATTGGCACCCCTGCCTCTGTGTATAGCCTAAATATAGGACTCAGGAATGGGATGGTAGTTCTCACTCCCACTGCCCAATATCATATCTCTTCTGCGATGATCCTCGAGATTTTGATAGGATAAAGAGACATGAGGCATGCCACCAAAGCTGCTTTGTCAGCACTCAATGTGTTGTCATTGTCCATGGGTGCTAACCGGTGGCGTACTAGTGTCCAACAAACTTTTTCTTTGAAGTTGAGTGAGTTCTTTGTCACCTGCTTTCCACCAGTAACCCATTCAACTTCATCCTTATTTTCAACAATCAGACCTGCCAACCATTGCGCTGCCTCTGCCTTTCCAGCAAGCCCAATTTTCTGATCTGCTTCATTGCCTCCACCATGTAGTCATACTCAGGCATCATCTGTGTAGGAACAAACTGTGATCCATAGAGAACCCGAGAGATGGTCTACTCTGATATGTCTACCTCTCGTCCTCAGACCATCACACTCTCTAGTCGGGGCTGATCTCTTATTTTCTGCCCCTCCTTTGCCTTTTGCTCCATGGTGGCCAAATAGTTGGCGTAGAACTCCCGGACCAATTCTGTTGTATACTAAGCTGGAGTCTTGGCCATCCACTTGAAACCATAGAAGTTGAATATCCGCTTCATCTCCTCAAATTCATTCAGTGAATTTGTGAGGATCCGCGGTTCTTCCTGGATGCTCTGCCTTGGTTTGTTCTTCGCGGTGAGAGAAATACCTTGCTCAGAGATTTCTCTAGCTCCCAGCACTCTCCACCGGACTGTGCGATTCTATCTGGATGGGGTTTGTACTTCTGCAGCATTTGGATCCTCCTCCTCTGATTCATCGCTGCCACTTGCCTCACCTGATTGTGTCTCCTTAGACCCTTCTTCTGCATTTGAGTCATTTCCTGACTCCTGATTACCTCCTCTAGCTCCCTCCTCAGACTGGGGAGCTTGGGCAGATGTGACAGTGGTTGCTTCAGCTTGTGCTCTTGCTTTTGGCCTAGTGGTTCTGGTTCTGTCAGTGTCTGAAGTATCTACCGTTCAGCGCCTAAGGGTCAGTTTATTTCCTACCTGAANTGCTTCAGCTTGTGCTCTTGCTTTTGGCCTAGTGGTTCTGGTTCTGTCAGTGTCTGAAGTATCTACCAGGTAATCCTCAACTAAACCACTAGGGGAGTTTCCTGCTTGCTTAGCCTCGGACTTGGATGTTTCATTAGTTAATGCTCTCGGGGATGTTGCTTTGGATGCTTTTTTCTTCATTGTCATTGTTCCTGTAGAGAAGAAAATTAGAATTCCATATTTGAGAAAAAAGAACAAGAAGAGAACACTTTCAGATTCTTAACACGGGTCGACAGTACGGGTTGTACCCTGAAGGTACGACTCGTATGAAGGCCCAGAAACTCTGTATGCATGTTACCACTCACAGGTATGACTTGTACCACGAAGGTACAACCTGTACCTTAAGTCGTCTGATGAAGTCCCAACAATACCATTTCCTATGTATTTTTCCACGACTCGGGGTATGACCCGTAGGTCGATTCCATGAGTCGTACGAAGGACTTTTCTGCCTCATCTGGCCTAGCCCTATTCAGTTCTTGGGTACAAATGATCAGTACGACTCGTAGTGACAAACTAGTAACCGTACTGTGCTTCACACCACTTTCTTGGCTTATTCAATTTTTGTTTAGTTTGTAGGGATTCTTTTTTCACAATTTTGGGTACTCAGATTTCCCAAGGTCTAGGCATATCATTCAACCAATTAACCACTACTCATCCCTCCCCTTTTTAATCATTATCTATAACTCAACTTTGAAAGGCGTCAATTCACAATTTTAACCCAACAGAATTATAATGCTATCCCAGTCGTTCATGGTTTGATAATGTCCCTGATCATTGTATTTTTGAGATTTTTCGAGCAAAGACCACTAATCACAGGGGTTTTGACAGTGATAACTTCAAGAAAGGTAAAATTTTCGATATTCAATGCATTAATTACTTGTTGCTTCTTTCTTCGACTGTTAATCACAAATGTGGGTTTAGACGCACTTAACTTGAGAAAGAAATTTCTTGAAGATACCTTTCTCTTGAGTTGTGGGTGTGAGGGATTCCTAGGTAGGGTTCGTAGTTTTGTTTTGTTTGCGTGGGAAGAAGGGTCGTGTGAGGTTTTTAGTTTAAAATAGGAAAAGGGAAGATGTGAAAAACTGGGCCGAGTCGGGTAATTTTTTAAACTTTTGACCCATCATGACTCATACCAAGAGTCGTAGGAAGGACGTACGACTCGTCCTTTGGACCCATAAGTCAGAGTTTTGAAAACTTACCTGGGGACCTACGAGTACATCCTACGACTCGTACCTGGTGGGTACGGTTCGTATGATGACTCATAGGTCGTTACTTTTGAATTACATCTCAAAACCTCACCATACCTCTTGCTACAAATCGTAGGATGCTGTCACGAGTTGTACTGAGAGCCGTAGCAAGTGCTTTTTCAGCAGTTTTTCTGCCTCCAGTTTTTGTTTTCCCTGCACATTGAGCACACATTAGTTTAATAACTTGGGTTGCCTCCCAAGAAGCGTTTGATTTAATGTTGCGGCACGACGTAGGTGGCCCGATTACTCAGACTTCACCAAGCCACCACTTGGGTTGCCTCCGAAGAAGCGCCTGTTTTAACATCACGGAACGACGCAAGTCTCTTGACTACTCAGAATTCATCAAGTGACTCAAATTTATCCTCTAGTGCTGATATTACACTGTATTCCTTGGGTTGCTGCATTGTCCGGCAGATGTTGAAAGTGACCTCTTCTTTGTTTAATCAGAACTTCAGCTAGCCAGCCTCCACATCTACTAAGGCCCTCCCATTCGCAAGGAATGGTCAACCCAAAATGATGGGGACCTCATAATCAATCTCACAATCCAAAATCACAAAGTCTGCTAGGAATATGAATTTGTCCACCTTGACCAATACATCGAACAGGATCCCCACTGGCTTCTTCACAATTCTGTCGTCCATTAGTAGCCGCAAAGTGGTCGGTGTGGGGGCTTCTAAGCCTAATTTCTTGAATACCGCCAACGACATCAGGTTGATGCTTGCTCCCAGATCACAAAGTGCCCCTGCAAACTCGACATTTCCAATGGTGCATGGTATAGTGAAAGCACCTGGATCTTTCTTCTTTTGAGCCAGGACCCGTGTAGCTATGGCACTACAGTGATGTACATTGTCTACCGGCTCATAGCTTATGGACCTCTTCTTCTTCACCAATTCCTTCATAAACTTAGCATATCTCAGCATTTGTTCTAATGCCTCTATCAATGGTATGTCCATAGATAGTTGCTTAAGCATCAAAAGGAATTTTTGGAGCTTACCATTTTCCGCCCTTTTCTTCATTCTTTGAGGGAACGGTGGCGGTGGTCGTGGGATAGCTCTGTGAACTTGAGTTTCTCCTTGATCAATGTCAGGTTCTTTCTCCTCTATCAGGGCCTATGGCAACTCAACACTCTCCATCTGAGCACTCTTATCACTTTCCTCTTTATGCAGTATTATAGCCTATAAACACACAAAGGAAA
>JACEIK010005992.1:38880-62491 GCA_018107945.1 Datura stramonium
TCTCCCAACATGTATCTTAACTCCATAAAAAGTATGTTTTTCCTGCAAAACAACGCTAATCATGTTGGTTAGTATAAATTCACACTTCCCTACAATTTACGTGCAAATGTACACACATTGTTGGATAAACAAGGCAAAAGCGATGCATTTGAGTATCAATTGGGCATATAAATATGCCCCTGATCAGGGGATACTGGTATCTTATGTTGGGACTAAGCCGAAAGGAAAAAGATGCAGGTATTTAGCCATCATATCTGATTCGGCTTCCCACGTAGCTCCCTTAACAAGATGATTTCTCCACAAAACCTTCGCTGAAGCTACTTCCTTGTTCCTCAACTTCAGAACCTAACAATCAAGGATCTCAATCGGAACCTCCTCATAGATAAGGCTATCCTTCACCCTAATTCTATCTATCGGAACAACTAAAGCTAGGTCACTTGTTCAACAAAGACACATGGAAAAATGAATGCACCAAAGCTAACTCTACTGGTAGTTCCAACTCATATGCTACCTTGCCAACGCGCCTCAGAATCTATAAGGACCAACATATTAGGGGTTAAGCTTCTCTTTCTTATCGAACCTCATAACTCACTTTATGGGACACACCTTTAGGAACACCCAATCATCGACCTCAAACTCAAGCTCTCTCCTCCTAACATCCGCATAAGATTTCTAACAACTCTGAGATATTTTTAGCCTTTCCATAATAAGCTAAACCTTCTCCATAGCCTCATGAACTGAATCTGGCCCAATCAACGTAGCCTCTCCTACCTCAAGCCATCGAATAGGTAATCTACACCTCCGCCCATAAAGAGCCTTAAATGGATCCATCTGGAGTGATCACTATTGTTATAGGCAAACTTGATGAGAGGAAAGTGATCATGCAAAATACCCTTGAAATCAATCACACACGCTCTCAATATGTCCTTAAGAGTCTGAATGGTCCGCTTGGCCTGACCATCCATCTTCGGGTAAAAAAGTTGTGCTAAGCTTTACTTGAGTACCAAGGTCACTCTAAAACGATCTCTAGAACTGAGATGTAAACTTAGTACTCCTATCTGAGATAGTGGACATAGGAACCCAATGCAACTGAACCAACTCCCGAATGTAGAGTCTAGCATAATGCGTGGCTGAATCTGTAGTTTTGACTGATAAGAAATGTGCTGATTTGGTCAACCTTTCTACAATCACCCATATAGAGTCACACTGTCAGCGTGTACGAGGCAACCCTATGATGAAGTCCATGTTGATCTCTTAGCACATCCAAGTAGGAATGCTGATGTCCTGAAGCATACCCCCGGTCTCTAATGTTCAACCTTCACCTATTGACAATTCAGGCGTTTAGCTACAAATTCTGCTATATCCTTCTTCATGCCATTCCACCAATAGACTTCCTGTAGATCATGGTACATCTTGGTGGAAGATGGATGGATAAAGTATCAATAGCCATGAGCCTCATTCAACATCTGCTCCCTTAAGTCATCCACATCCGGAATACACAAATGGCCCGCCCTGGTATCGGAGTACACCATCTGCCTCTTGGGAGAAACCTCTACTTTTTGATTTTGGACAGCCTCCTTTAGTTTAACTAAGATAGGATCCTCATCTTTCCTTGCTTTAACTTCTGTCACCAATGAAGATTTTGACCCATTCTGAATAATAACACCACCATCCAATGAATCTATAAGGTGAACTCCTAAACGAGCAAGCCTATGAACATCCTTCACCAACTCCTTCTTCCCATTCTCAACATGGGACACACTTTCCATGGACAACCTACTAAGAGCATCCGCCACTACATTGGCCTTGCCCGGATGATAAATGACACTCATGTCATATTCCTTGAGAAGCTCTAGCCATATCCTTTGCCGGAAATTTAGGTCCTTCTAAATAAACACATATTGAAGGCTCTTGTTGTCTGTGAACACATCCACATGCACCTCATATAAATAGTTCCTCCAAATCTTTAAGACAAACACCACCACTGCCCACTCTAGATCATGTGTCGAATATTTCTTCTCACGAGTCTTAAGATGTCTAGAGGAATAAGAAATGATCTTACCATGCTGCATCAGCCCACCCCATGGCCAATTCTTGAGGCATTGCAATATACAACGAAACCATCCGTGTCCTCTGGTAGGGTCAATACCGGGGCTGAAGTGAGTTAGGTCTTTAACTTCTGAAAACTCTTCTCACAAGAATCTCACCACTGAAACTTGACCTTCTTCTGGGTCAACTTAGTCAACGGTGCCGTAATGGATGAAAATCCTTCTACGAATCTCTTGTAGTAGCCTACTAAACCCAAAAAAATCCTAATATCCGTAGGACTAACAGGTCTAGGCTAGTTCTTTACCGCCTCTATTTTTTGATAGTCTACCTGCACACCATCACTAGACACCACATGACCCAACAATGCTACTTAGTTCAGCCAAAATTCACCCTTGCGGAAGTTAGCAAACAACTGATCATCCTTGAGAGTCTACAACACTATCCTCAAAGTGGCATGATCCTCCTCGCTCTGAGAGTGTATGAGGATATTATCTATGAAGACAATAGCGAGCATATCCAAGTATTGTTTGAACACCTTGTTCATCAAAACCATGAAAGTTGCGGTAGGATTTGTTAGCCAAAAAGACATAACTACGAACTCATAGTGACCATACCGAGTCCTAAGAGCTATCTTCAGAATGTCACACTCCTTAACTCTGAGCTGATGAGAGTTGGATCTGAGGTTTATCTTTGAAAAACATCTAGCACCTTGAAGCTGGTCAAACAAGTCATCAGTACTGGAGAGGGGATACTTATTCTTGATTGTGACCTTGTTCAACTATCGGTAATCAATGCACATTCGGAGAACCATCTGTCTTTTGAACAAAGAGAACTAGAGAACCCCATGGGGACTTATTAGGCCTGATGAAACCCCTATCTAAGAGATCTTTCAACTTCTCTTTTAACTCCTTTAGTTCGATTGGAGCCATTCTGTAAGGAGGAATGGATATGTTCTTTGTATTACGGAGAAGGTCAATACCAAATTTAATCTCCCGCTCGGGAGGGACTCTTGGTAGATCATCTGGGAACACCTCTGGATACTCACATACCATATGAATTGATTGAACAGTCGGAGTCTCGGACGTAGAATCCTTGACCCGAACTATATGATACACACAACCCTTGGAGGGAATCTTTTTGGCCTTAAATAGGAAACAAAGCGACCTACAAGTACAACTAAACTACCCATCCACTCTAGGAATACTTCACCCAAAAATTGAAACTCTACCGTACAGGTTCTATAGTTAACCAAAACATAAGAAGCATGCAACTAATGCATATCTAAGATAATATTAAAATCAATCATATCTAACTCCACTAAGTCGACTGAGGTAACTTTCTGAAGCATTGTGATAGGGCAATTTTTGTATACCCAGTCGAGTTAAAACTGATTAATTGACTGGAGTAGAGACTGAGAAGGGTTCTGATAGGATTTCAGGACTGACACCAAAACTAAAAGCAACATAAGGAGTCACAAAGGATAATGTGGCCCCTGGGTCTAATAATATATAAACATCAAGATGGAAGACTCATAACATACTAGTGACCACACTGTGTGAGCACTCATGCTCCTGACAAGATTAAAGTGCATAGAACCTATTTTGGTGTTGTCACCCAGCTGCACTAGAAAGATCTCCCTATCGAGATGGGTGAGAAGCTAGAGCTGCTGAAGTGATGGGTGGGGCACAGCCTCTACCGTCACCCTGTCTAGCTAAAGAAAAATCTCTGCGCATATGCTCGGGCTTCCCAAGAAAACATCTGAGCCAACCAAGCACTCTCTTGGCTGGTTCTTACCATATTTCCTAAAAGATGGAAAAGTGCGCTTCCCTATCATGTTGCTCTCCCTTTTCATTCTCCTCTGACCCCTAGAGCCTGACGCTCTGCTCCTCTGATCACCTATATTTCTAGATAGAATGCTGGCTGTTGATGGAGTTGGGGCTAATGAACTATGGTGGGACTGAGGGCGATGTCTACCACTTGTTCTTTGCTGAGAGTACCCATAACCCTTTATCTTATCCCTTTTGGCCTCTCTCTCTCTTTCCTTCATCTTCTCTACCTCTATCTACTGGGAATATATAATTAGTAGAAAGATATCTCTATCACTAATCAGCATGGTGGTCCTGCACTCCTTGAACAATGAATCTGTAACCCCATTTACAAACTCACTCATACGAGCCCTCAAATCAGCAACCATCTCCGGAGCATACTTGGACAGCTGGATAAATTTTGAGGCATACTCCCAGATAGTCATGTCATTTTTCTTCAAGTTAACAAACTCTGCTGCCTTTTCTTTACCATGCTCTCTTTCCATTGTCAGAACCATATATGAGCAACCCCTTTCAGCTGATAGGAGGCCAAGTGTTCACTTTCCTCTCCTGAAATACCCATAACTTGGGTAATCTTCTGGACCTCCTCAATAAACTCCTATCAGTCCTCATCCACGTTTGACCCATGAAACATAAGTGGATTCATCTTGATGAAGTCTCACACCACAGTTTTGGTTCACATGAGCCATAGCCTGTTTGTTGACCTAGGCTATCATAGCATGTGCTAACATCTGAAATAAAACCCTTAACTCAGCATGAGCCACCTGCTCATGCAAAGGATCAACTGGAGCTGGTGGGACTGGCTGATGCCCGTCTCCATTGCCAGTCTAAAATGATAAGTCATCTAACATACTGTCTGAAAAGCCTTTAATCATAAGATTAGCTAATGGGACAACACCCCCTACTAGCTCACTAAGTATGAAACTAAATGCAAGAAAATAATTTCAATAACTAATAAACATCCTCGGAAGATGAGGACTCACCAAAAACTGGGATGGTACTAGACTGAAGCGGGCGCGAGCTTACGTCGGGGTTAAGACTGGTCACGCAAACCTATATCATGATATGATATAGCATAGAGTGTACAATTAGTACTTTAAATATATTGAGTATGTAGAGAAATTAAGACATGCTCATAAAACTGTAACTCAAAGTTTACAGTAAAGGCTAAAATGAATATGAGAGTAAGGCACATGCTGAAATCTTAATCGTACAATAGTCAAAAGCATGAGTTGTTTATTATAAGATGAGGTGTAAGGAACCAAGGTTTAAAAATATAGATCATATAGGGTACAATATTGAAATCATAAGTGAAAGTTCATAAACTAATCAATGAGTCAAATACGCTATAAAACACCGTATCATAAGTCATGAACATTAATAACTAAATCTTGAGGAACAATGGGAGACTTCATCATAAAGATACTATCATGATAGAGCTTATATGATGCCCCAACTGTCTAACTCAAGAGGGTAGAGCTTCCTAAGCCTTGCCAGGGCAAAGAACAATAAGGCGTCATATCACTCGTGAGCCCCATTGGGTTGGGGAAACACTCTTTTGCGAGGCCTCATACATGAATATATACCTGCGGTGGCACGTAGTTATGAGGATCAGGGTTTTCTTGAACCCCTAGCCTACTCGGTGCTAGACACTATTCCAAAAAATATGCACATGACTCATAATCATCACTGTGAAACATACTTGATCTTGCATGGGTTTATCTAATTCATGAAATCATAATCATACTTGGCATTCATGAACTAGTCGTGTGAATAATGCCATTGAGTTGGATATGATATCTATCTTGAGTGTCACGAAAACCATAGATTATTGAATAATTAGTCATAATTAAAACCATAGGCTCATAAGCTTGAAATTTATAAAATCATGTCTAATTGGGCAAAATCTCCATAAACTTGAAAGTGTAGATCCATGAGACATTCCAGTAGGAAATAAGTAATCATAGTCATAATTCATGAATTTAATCATTAAAAACTTGAATTCATAAGAGATCATAAGAGATGTCATGAGAATTGAGTTGTAACTCTAGAATTTCAATAAATCATTCTTGGAGACTTGAAATCATGAGATAGAGATGAAATTTGGTATGAGGGTTGAAGAATTTCCCCCATTCATAAACCTACATACCTGGGGTTGATGAATCCCTAGATTGACTTGAAGACCAAAGAGAAGATTGAATGGATTTGATGAGGAACCCTAATCTTGTCTTGAGAGGTTTTGATCTTCCAATTGAGGTGTTAGGAGTAGAATGCGAATTTAGGTTTATAAAAACTCCTTAATACACCCCTTAAAGAACCTAAAATGATATCACGTAGGAGTTAAAAGCATAGGAAGTTACAAAAATACCCCTGATAGTTCACATCTAAAACTGTCTTGTCTAATGCTAGGACTCTTAGGACCTTACCATGACTCGTACTGAGTGTCATAGTTTCAGGTTCTGCCTTGAACCATTTTCTGAACTTCTTGCCATGGGCTCCTACTACAATCTGACCACCCTACGAAGGGCCATGCCAAGGCTCGTGGTTTCTCACCTCATCTCAGATCACTTCTATGAATCTCTGCCTTCGACCCTCTAGTATGACTCATACCATCCAAGTTCGACTCGTGACCACCAGTCGTACCTACCTCGCCAAGGGCCTGACAGTTGTTGAGCCTCTCACCATGAGTCCTGGTACAAGTCATACCTGGAACCTATGACTCATACTGAGATTCGTCTGGAGGCAATTTTCTAGTTTCTCTGCATGTTCATCTTCCAATCCTCGGGTTTAGCCTTAGAAACTTTTGGGATATTACAATTGATCAAGAAACATTTGTAAAGACTATGGATTTGACTTAACTTCAAATTAGAAACTTTCTTTCTTTCTCTTGAAACCCCTCTCTAATTCCCAAGTTGTCTTCATCTCTCTCCTGTGGTGTCCTCCAGTTTCAAACCCTCACTTATTGATTACTTTGATGAAGAAGACATTAGTTCCCTAATCTCTCCATCATAGACTCAAGGGAATATTCCTCCACTCCTTACCCAACATAAAAGCCCCAAGAATCCATTCCAGAAAACCCTATCTCCAAAAACCCTAACCAAGAAACTACCCATTTTGAACCTCCTTCTAGAGAGGCTACTTAGAAGGAAAGCTTTTTTCCCACTAATCCCAATTCTTACAAAGTAGAGGAGATCTGTGATTCAGGAAAATATGAGGGAAAACTAGAAAATGGGGTTCATTTGGTAGCACAAAAAGGGGGAAACCGATGTATCTAACTCCGATGACAATGTCACCCTCAGCTCTAGGTTAGTAAGATCGATCGCTAAGAAAACTTCTAGTGCTAGAAAGAATATAACAATGAAACCCACACTTGAAAGGAAACATAAAACTAGGAGCTCAGTCTAAAAATCAATGGAGAGGGAGTCCAAATCAAAAAAATGAAAGAGAAAAGAAAAGGAAAAGGAGAAAGAAGCTCCAAAGAAGAACCAGGTACCTATCAATCCGGAGGAAAGTAGTGATGAAGTAGAGGGTTCAAAATTTGCACCCTGCACACAGAAAAGAAAAAAGGGGCAATCATTTAATGTGTCTAGGTTTGGGTCTTTTGTGAGGTCATCTTCAAAGGTCAACAAAAATGTGGAAAAATTTCTATAGCTGGGAAAGGACAGGTACTATGGTTCACAAAAGGTGCTAAAAGGGAGAATCATAGATGAGGCAGTATTGGATGAACCTATTATAGTGAACCTGGTGGAGAAGTTGAGGTTTAAGGGTTGGGAACATTTGTTTGTGTGTGTTTTATCCCGTGTTCATGAGAGAGAGGTTGTGGAGGTTTAGATGAATCTTGAAATTATAGATGAAGGGAAAGTGAAGTCAAATATTCATGGAGTTTAATAAGAGCTGTCAGAGGCTGTGTTAGGGGAAATCCTTTATCTTCCTTCTATTAGTTATGCAAAATATGACAAGGAAAAATCCTTAGATTGTTCACTCACAACGAAATTCACTCAAGGTCGAGTGATTGATGGATCCAAAAGGGTATTGAAGGGGGAAATAGAGAGTGCTCACAAGTTATTTTTTGAGGTGGTAAACAAATGTTTACTTCCTTGAACTGAGAGAATGCATAAGGAATTGCCTCCTACAGAGACTTGGAGTAATGGAGATGGTAGACACAAACCAGAAGGTGCTTCCCTTGTTGATGCTCAAGTACATGACTCGAGCGATAACTCCAAAAAAAGGGGCACATTGATTGGCATATGGATTCTTTCTGACTAAAGTGTTTAAGACAAAAGGAGTGCCTTTAGGTGAAAGAAAGAGGGTGTATAGAAAATGTTCGATAAGGCCGAGTTTAATTGCAATTCAATTAAGAGAACGAAGGATAATTACTTGAGTTCTTTCTCCTTATCTAGGAGTGTGACTGTATGCAGGATGGACTAGGTCTGGAAGGAAATAGTCCTGTGACTCAACTCCTTATGGATCTGGAAACAACACAGGCTCATGTAGTGACATTAGAAAGGGAGAATGCACAGTTGAAAACTGAACTAAAAGGTGCAACTGATGAGATATCAAATTTGAAGGAAAAGAAGTTTGAAGAATAGAGGGTGCACAACAATAGAATAGACAAGCTTCTTTCCTTAGTTGATAAGACCACCATCACTCCCCCCTATGTCTAACCTTAGGATATGTTTGTTTCTTCTTCCTGTCTGGTCCCTATCTTTTTGTTCCCTCCATAGGTCATCAATATGTTGTGATTACTTGCAAATTATTAATGACATGGTTGTGTTTTTGATTGTCCACTTGCTTATCTAGTTCTATTAATATGCTTTGAAATTATGCAAATATTATATGGCTACTATTATCGGCTACTCTTTGAAATATTTTCTATTCGCTTTCTCTAATAAGTGTAGCCCCAGTGACCATAGGTTAAATTATTATTGCACATTGCTTGTTTTATGGTAGGTTCTTTGTCTAAAAACATTTCAATGATATCAAAAGGGGGAAGTCAAGGGATAGATAAAGTTTGTGCATGTTTTTTATCATCCAAAAGGGGGAATTTGTTAATATGTGAAGGTTTTGATGATGACTTGGTGAACTAGGTCCACTGTAGGTATTCACGTTGTACGAGTTCTGCACAAAGCTTTTGTTATACAACTTCAAGGGTACTAACTGGATGATGAAGTAAACCAAGTTCACGATATATATTGGTTGTATTATCACACGTGCATAGGGAGATTGGAGATTCAAATAAGGACAAGTACTGAGGGTCAATATTCAAATAAGGAAAATTGGTAAGGCCCAAACGAGTAAGAAAATATTCAGGCAGCAGATAAAGGAAAATAACAGATTCACTTTCCTTCTAGGAGACAAACACCTAAAGGAGGTGTTGGAGTAAGAGTCCACAAGGCAATTGGATACATATATATTTAGAGGGAAAGAGCACATTAGAGATGATGATAATGAGCAAGAAAGAAGTCTTTATTCTTAGAGAAATTTTTACGGAGCAGAGGCTAGGTGAAGTTCGAGATTGAAGATTGTGGCAGTAAAAGTTCACTTTGTTGTTGTGTGGTTGCTGTTCTAAGTCTAAGTAATTGAGTTGTAATTCTTAGATTTATTGAAGCATTGTATTGATGAAACACCCCAAAACTCTCTAAGACCAAAACCCAGACTTCGAATGAAAACTAGAAGGAAAAACTTTACATAGAACGACTCGTCGAACGAGCCATTGCTAGAACCAATGACCCATTAAGACAATCCTTTGTTGTCAAAAAATTTTCTTTCTCCAGAAATAACGAGACATAGAACAACTCATTAGATGAGGTAAAGAGTCTTCATGTTGTCTATTTTGATGAAGTCCAGAAACTTGTCAAAATCTCCCCAGAATCAACAAGCCAGGTATCGAGTCATTGCAGGAAGTAACGACTCATCCTAATGAGCCGTTAGATGAAATTTAGAAATTGTTCAACAACATTCTAGTGATAACGGGTGGAAATAATGAATCATTGTACCTTCTAATGGGTCGTTTTGTTTGCTGATTGGGAGAGATTCAGAAACTGGACACTCTAGCCTAGAACTAATGACTGGTCCCAATGAGTCGCGGGCACAACCAATGACTCATTGTATGACCCGTTAAATCTGGACGAACAATTTTTCAAACTACTTTTCATGGATATTTTTTTAACTTTTCGCTATTTTAATTCCTTAACTACATNGGGAGAAGAATTTAGAGGGATTAGTCGACATTCTCCTCTCATTCTATTCTAAAATTCTCAAGAACACCATAAGAACATAGACATACCTGTCAAGCCAAGAACTAGGGTGTCACGACCCGAGTCTGTACCTTTGATGTGACACAACACTTACGGCCACAAGTGACCCCAAGCTAACCCATGGCATAGCATAATAATGTACTCTGAATACTGTATAAAATCTATAAGCGGAAGTTTCATGAAGCATAACTGAACAAAATACTATTAAGGAAAACAATACATCCAATAACACCCTAAATTACTATGTCTGAAAGACATCTAAGAACTGATGAGTTGCTGGGACATGCCCCCAGCTAACTCTAAAGTATGAATTGAAATATCAAAATAGAATAGTTTGGAACGGAAACTCCGGCCCTCGACAAATGAGGACTCACCACTAAACTCTGTTGATTTTCATCGGAGAAGGACTACTGCTGATGCTGAGACTGAGAACCTGCGCCTGTATGATTAGACGATACATCATAGAGAGTATACTTTAGTACTTGGAATTTACTAAATAAGTGAGATATAAAGTTGTAACACCCCGTAAGTCCTAGAGATCAGACCCCGGAGTTAGATGAAGCTCAGCAGAAAAGTCAGTAGAAATTTTCCTCAGAACGAGTCAGGGAATGACTCGTTAAGAGACCTAATGTGTCATGGTTTTATCCGTGTGGAACTTTAAGGAGGGGATGGCAAGCCCAGTGTCCACGGACGACCTGACGAGTCATCATGCCTGGCAAAGACTCGTTTGGTTGGTCGTTGGGTGGTGAAGAGTTGAAGTCGTGAAGTGTTATCCAGTGCACTAGATGAGTGGGTACAATGAGTCATTGGTGACGGTTCGTTATGTTGGTCGTGGACTATGTTGAAGAAATTTTGGAGGAATGGGCATTTCACTCCACAAGTTGGTTCCCACGAGTCGTTGCCTGTTCCTATGACTCGTGGGGTGCCTCGTGGGGGCCAGGCAGAGTATTTTTTGCGTTTTTCCAAAGGTATTCTCGTAAAGTCCTATGCTTTTAGCTCCTAAACTACGTCATTTTGGGTATTAATTGGGACATTTTAAGGATTTCTACAAGCCTAAACCCTTATTTACTCAAGATATCTCTCAAGCTCTTCATGTTCCTCTCCTCTCAAGATTCAAAGAACTTCACCAAGGTGTTTATCAAGCTTCAAGGAAAATTTCGAGCAGGGTTCTTCTACTATGCGGGTTTTTCAACAAGGATACTCTTCCATCCTTGTGCCCCAAAATGTTTTTAATTAAAATGCCCAATTTCTACTATTCTAGAAAATGCATGACCTAGGGTTTTAAATTGATGGTGAATTCTCCTACAACCCTTTAAATTCCAAGATCTATTGTGATTATGAGATAAGTACGACGTAAAATGATTGGGCCACCTTGAATTATATGTTGGGTGATGAAAAGTGTGGAGTTATGAAATATTCTTTATGAATGATTTGAAATTTAAATGCGACCTTTTCATTGTTCTTTCAATCATCACAAATCCCTTGCATCTATGTCTAATATGTGAAATTTGTATGATTATACCTGAGAATTTGAATATGTCAATAATAGATGTGATGAGACCAAATTAGAGTTCATGGACATGAATAAATGAGAGTAAACTATGCATGTCCTTATGTCTTGATGAAATTAATTGGGTGAGAAGTAAATCTATGATAGTGTCTTATCTAATGCATCCTTCTTATGAATTGGAAAAATTCTTGAAATGGGTCTTATGAAATGAAGATGTACACTTCTCACACGATTTCGTTGTATATGTTGATATATGAGTAAGCCCATAGCTTCCTGTAAATCTAGATTATATGAATCAATGTACGTATGTTAAAGTATGAATTGAATCTATGGGTTGTGAATGTCTCTATGATACATGTTGATTAACATGAAGCCGGAAATTTAATGTTGAGGAAGTAGTATGCATGATGTGAAACTAAAGATACTCATTAATGTTAAACCTATGAAGAAGTACTAGTATGGCTCCATGATAATATGAGTTATGATGATAAAGAATGAGAATGATAAATTCCAAATGTTGGGCTTGTTGTTAGTAGAAAGTAGCCCAAATCCTTCCGAAATAAATGATGTATGAAGAAAGCCGAGTATGTTCATGTTTTGGATTAGCTACAGTAGTATAGACCTGATATATATATAACTTTAGATCGGGACCTCTCAGATTCTAGCAGTAGTCGGGATCCACCATAGTAGAGAGTGACTCCCCAGCTTAGTCGGGATCCTCCATAGTAGAGATTGACTCCCTAGCACAGTCGGGATCCTACATTGTAGAGAGTGAATCCCTAGCTCAGTCGGGATCCTCCGTAGTAGAGAGTGACTCCCTAGCTCAGTCGGGATACTCAATAGTAGAGAGAGACTCCCTAGCACAGTTGGGATCCTTCATAGTATAGAGAGACTCCCTTAATGATGATAGCAGTATAACTCAGTTTTGCATGACCCATTTTTCAGATTATAACAGGCTTAATAAGGTGATGATCAGTCTCAGTTATTAGTAATGATCTAGTACAGTATGTGATACTAACTTCAGATTTGGCACTTATTAAATGTTCAGAACTTGACCCTTATGCATCAGTTCTAAGATGTTATATAAATGAGATTCAAAGAGAAGTTTCATGTATATATCTATGTATCTGAATCATAAAGTATGTGAATAGCATGTTGAAGCATTATGTGGATGTATTTGATTAAATCTTTATCAAATATTTTTTTATTTAATTGTTTATGTTTCCTGCATGCTTAGTACATTCCAAGTACTGACCGCACGCCTTTTTTTGCTATATCATTTCACGATATAGATTTAGGTTTCCAGACCCGGTCTCGCGGTTAGATACGCTTCATCCCTATTTAGAAGCTATTGTGAGTCCTTATCCTCCGAGGATGTGATTATGTTCATATCTTCTTATGTTTCAGTATTCATACTTTGAGAGTTAGCTGGGGGCTTGTCCCAGCGACTCGTCAGTTTAGTAGAAGGTTTTCAGAATTGTGTAGACAGATTCAGCATTGTATCTAAGTATTGTTAAATTGTCTTTTTGGCTTATATTAGATTCTTGTTATTTCTTCCGCTTACTCATGTTGTAGTCATTTCTCAGGTTAAGGGTATGCTATGATAATGTCATGGGTCAACTTGGAGCCTCTTGGGGTTCCTTGTCCCATGTTACGACCAGGGTGTGAACTCAGGTCTTGACAGAAGTAAATGTAAAGATACTAAGATTCTGTAAGATAAATTGACAAAACATGCAATGACCACAACTGGAATCGTAAATACTAAAAGTATATGAAAATAAGCTAAGACTAAAAGTACTAGTAACTATCTGAAGGTCATTCACATATCCCAAGTCCTGGAGGACTGGACTGAACTGGACACTATGATTGTACAAGATTGAGCTATACTGTACTTAATGCGGGAGAAACTATAACTGATATGTAACCACGTGAGCTAGACATGGAGTCCGATGTATACCCTATATTGGAGAAGGCCCACTATGCCTTGCCAAGGTATAGTAGCTGAGTTGGGTGGGTACAGTCTGATGCCTATTTGGGCTAACAACCTACGGTGACAACGTAGTTCTAGGAACCCGGGTGCGCTGAACATCGTATTTGCTCAGTGCTAAGTTCTACTGCTACTGGAAATTCTAATTATCTCTATCTAGGTTGATAGCTCAAAACTAGTGTCCTAAGACTTAAGTTAGGACTACTTGTCTAGAAGCATCCGAGAGTCTAAGGACCTGAATGTAACTATGGTCAAAGACATATTAGAGATGCTTTATCTGAAAGTGTCATAACGATCTAAGGAACAACTGACAAACTGATAACTGGTACTACTAAGGTTATTGATTTCCTTAAGACTAAAGGTAGTCAAACTAATAAACTGACATTACTGTAGAACACTAACAATACTAAGTATCGACTGAGACTCTAACACTGAATACACCAAAAAGGCTAACTTCTGATCATGTATCTGTACTAACTTTCGTGATTTTTTAAAATAAATTATCTCAACAAGAAATGTTCATTTTTGGACTCTAAATCATGCAAGTCTCATTCAAAGTCACATTTAAAAATTAGGGTTAAAATACATACTACATTAAATGTGGTACCAAGCATAAATTTCAACTAGTAATAATCTTAGAAAACATCAAGAATCATAACAAGGAAGAGAATTATAATATGTCTGAAGAACATCCCTAGTTTTGATCTTTCACAGAACTAGAACTAATAAGGTCTTTTGTAAGAATTTAGGACACAAGGGTGAAATAAATTCCTTTTTTGGAATCCCACATACCTGGAGTAGAATCCCTGAGAGAACCCTTGAGAACTTGAGAAGGAAAACTGAATGCCCTAACTTTCGGTCTGAGATGCCTGTGTTTCTTCGTACTGTATTTCTGAGAGTTTGTGAGACAATGAGGAGAAGAAGAGGTCAGCCCCTCCCCCAAATTCCCCTATAAACGAACCCCAAATGACGTAGCCTAGGCATTAAAAATAATACGGTTTTACAAAGAATACTTACGATAAGCGCTTTAAAATTTATGTCAGATGGGTGTTCAGCTCAACTGCTTTAAAATTTATGTCCGATAGGTGGTACAACTCAACCTATGAGTCATACCAGGATCATACGGGTCATACCACGATATATAGCTTTCCCTAAACATTTCTCTGATTCAACTTCGTACTGGATTGTACGACTCGTATCAGCATCCCATGAGTCGTACCATGGCTTGTGGTTGACCAGAAGTTACCTGGCCATTTCTCTGAATTTTTCCATGGCTTGTCAGTACAATTCGTACCATCTTGGTACAAGTCATAACATGCACTCGTGATTCCTTTAATCACACTTACTTATTTCCTCCAACCCTCCTGTTATAAGTTCATCTATGACCATAACCATGATTGTATGAGTTGTACTATGACTCGTATTGAGGTCTTTTTCCCAATTTTTTGCATGAAATCAAGTTTCAAATCTAAGGGTTAGTCTCAGAAATTTCTGTTATGTTATAGTATCTCCCCCTTAGAAACATTCATCCTCGAATGAAGGCTAATTTAGGTGAAAGACTGGGGAAAAAGAGCTAAAATCCTTCACTGAGAGATATAAATTGACTACGGAAGGAGTGACTGACTCCCCACTGAGGTGAAACATACTAATTGGACTTATGCAACTAGGGTGCACATTTCAAAGATGAACAGGACTGACAAGTATGGAACCGAATAGAGTACTAAAAAGGACTTAATACCTGATGCTGCAGTTGAATTGGAAGGGAATAAATGAGGATATTTAGCCATGATGTCTTCTTCTTCTTACTATGTATCTCCCTCAACTAACTGGTTCCTCCATAAGACTTTTACTGAAGCGATCTCCTTATTTCTCAACTTACGAACCTAATGGTCTAAGATCTGAACTGGAACTTCTTCGTAAGAGAGGCTGTCCTTTACACCAACACTCTCTAGAGGAACTATTGAGGTTGGGTCACTGATGCATTTCTTTAACGTGGACACATAAAAGACTGGGTGCACCGATGCTAACTCCATAGGCAACTCCAGCTCATTAGCCACATTGCCAATGCGTCTAAGGATTCTGTAAGGGCCGATATATCTGGGACTGAGCTTTCCTTTCTTCCCAATTCTCATCACCCTCTTCATAGGTGATATTTTTAGGTATACCCAATCATCCACCACAAACTCCAACTCCCTTCTCCTTACATCTGCATGTGATTTCTATCGGCTTTGAGCTGTTCTCAGCCGTTTCCTAATAATTTGAACCTTATGCATGACCTCATGTACTGAATTCAGACCTATGAAGTTAGCTTCAGCAACCTTAAACCACCCTATAGGAGATCCCCGCCTCCTACCATATGCTACCTCGAACGGGGCCATTTGAATACTGGAGTGGTAGTTGTTGTTGTATGCAAACTTGATAAGAGGTAGGTGATCATCCCAACTGCCCTTGAAGTTGATCATGCACGCCCTCAACATATCTTCCAAAGTATGAATAGTCCACTCAGCCTGGCCATCTGTCTGTGGGTGGAAAGCTGTGCTGAGCTTAACCTGAGTACCAAGTCCTTTCTGGAATGACTTTAAGAAGTGCGAGGTGAACTCACTGAACCTATCTGAGATGATAGACAAGGGAACTCCATGCAGTCTGACTAACTCCTGGATGTATAGACTAGCATAATCCTCTACTGAATCTGTAGTCTTAACTGGTCGGAAATGTGCTGACTTAGTCATCCGATCTACCACCACCAAAATTGAGTCATTTTTCTGGCGAGTATGAGGTAACCCTATGATGAATTCCATATTCACTTCTTCCTACTTTCAAGTAGGAATACTGATATCCTTAGTCATACCCCCAGGTCTCTGGTGTTTAACTTTGATCTGTTGGTAGTTTGGAGACTTAGCCACAAATTCAGTAATATCCTTTTTCATGTCATTCCACTAGTAGATTTCCCATAGATCACGATACATCTTGGTGGCACCTGGGTGGATAGAATATCTAGTGCTGTGGGCTTCGATTAGTATCCACTACCTCAAATCTCTTACCGTTGGAACACACAATCTGCCCTAGTAGTGGAGCATACCATCTCCCGCTTTGGAGAAAGCTTCCACCTCATTTCTTAGAACTGCCTCCTTCAACTTGAGTAGAATGGGGTCTTCATCCTTTGACTTAACCTCTACCACCAGTGAGGATTCTGACCCACTCTGAATTACAACCCCGCCATCAGATGAATCAAATAACTGTGCCCCTATCCGAGCCAATCTGTGAATATCGTTTGCCAGCTTCTTTTTACCTTTTTCAACACGCGCAACACTTCCCATAGACATCCTGTTGAGGGCATCAGCCACTATATTAGCCTTGCCTGGGTACTAAAACACACTCATGTCATAATCCTTCAATAACTATAACTATCTTCTCTAATGAATATTCAAATCCTTTTGACTGAACACATACTGCATGCTTTTGTGATCAGTGAAAAAATATCCATGAACCCCATAAAGATAATGCCTCCAAATCTTCAAGGTGAACACTATAGCTACCAAATCAAGATCATGAGTCGGATTGTTCTTCTCATGAACCTTGAGCTGTCTGGAGGAGTAAGTTATGAATTTTACCTATTGCATCAGAACACAACCAAGGCCAACTCTAGAGGCATTGATCTTGGGCAGAATTGCATGCCCAAGTGATACTCAAATGCTTAATTTCGACTTGTTTATCTATCATTATTGGGTACATTCTCATGTGATTTGTAGTTAAATGTGAATTTATACTAACCAACATTATTAGTGTTGTTTTGTAGGTAAAATGGAATTTTGGGAAGCTAAGATACATGTTTGTAAAAATCGGGAATGGACTTGGAAACAAGGAGTGTAAAAGGACAAGGAAGAGCAGCAAAAATAAGGGCTACGCGATGGAGCCGTGTCACGCAGCCATCGCGGAGGCATTCTGCCTCGGGTGAATTAAATTTGGCAATTTCCAGTGGAGGTTCGCGTTACCTCCGTGACACGGAGGCAATGCTACGCGATGCACTCCGTGTCACGTTGAGTACAATTACCTGGGACATCAATTTCCAGTGTAAGTGTCCGCGATAACCCACTTGGTAGCACGTTAGCCGAGGCTGCGTGCATCTTGGTAGCCTTGGCCCCGGTGAAATTGCTGAGGAGCCAAATTTAAAGAGGGTCCGTGATACCCCGTGGCACGGAGGGAGTGCTCCGCGATACACTTAATGCCACGTTGCTTGTTATTCAGGAAAGATTCTCAATAGTATAAATAGCACGCCCAGGTTTTATTTTAAACATTCGACTTGGTTGAGCAAGAACATGGGTTACGGAGCAGTTAGGGGACGAAAATTCTAGGGTTCTTCTCTATCTCTTTCGCTTTTATCTCAATTGTTTGTATGAATTATACTTATTTGATGATGTTTAATCCACAAATGAGTGGCTAAATTCACTTCTTGATGAGGTTAAGAACATTTGTAGTGGAATGTAATTGTTGATCATTTCATGTTTTCATCTTTTCTTCAATGGTTGTTCTATCAATTCTTGTTCTTACTGCATTAATGTTTGGCCAATGTTAATGTATATCTAAAATTCAATTTTGATTTTGAAAAGGAAGAAATTGGAAGATGTGAATTTATAGGATATGATCTCTTCTTAGTTCGGAGAATTGATAATTGATTTACATTTAGAATGAAATATATCGAAAGTCTTATTAGTCAATTAAGGAATCAGAGATGTGGCTAGAACATGAGAGTTCTTTATCACAGAAATGTAGATTAAAGGTTCATGATTCTTAAATTGGATAGAAGTCGAAAGTTCCAATCCATAGGCAAAATTCTTGACTAACCTTGTCACAGCCCGCCCTGAGGGGTATGACTAACTTTTGGTGCCCTAGAAGGACCTGGACTACTAACTGGTGGGCCTAGGCCATCTGGTGCATGGCTAAATATCTCAGGTTCCTGGAAACAAAGGGGCTATATAACGGCTGTAAACACAGCCTCAGGCCAAGCAGGGCATTAGCCACTGTGGAAGCATCAACGACTAAGTAGAAGAGCATTCTAATATCAAAGAAAGGAACCTATAGGGCCGACAAGGCCACCATGCTGTCTAGTCATCTGAAACTTAACATAGGGAAAACAAGCTACGTGGCGGCAAGGTCTACTACTATCAAACTATGGCCCTGCGGCCAACATAAAAAGAAATACTAAACAGCTATAACAAACTGCACGGCCTCACACGACGCTCCGGCGGCCACGGGGAGATAGTATATACAATCTGCAAGCCTCAACAGGCAACAATAGAAATGATCGGGACGGGGCCCCGACCTACCCATACTGTACATCATTAAGGAAAAGAGCTACACCTACGGAAATCGAGACTCCGGGTGACAAGAGGCGATGACTCAATGTTGGATGGAATCATGAGGGATTGCCTCCTCGTTTATGAGTACTGCAGGGAAGTAATGAAGCGCCCCACTAGGCGTCGGTACCGCTGGTACTGAGTATGCAAAGCAACTGAAATAATATAACTGAAAACAACTGAATATAGATAGCATAACTAGCAATTACGCGTGTGGGGGAGATAAGCGAATTTGAAAGAAGGCGTATGAGCGAATTCCAAGCTTTAAATAGCGATGAAGCGGGCGTACTGTGGAACGCGACGGCCTAACATCTGGTAGCTAGTATATAGCACATAAATAGATAACACAAAGTGGCAAGCAAGAACCAATACTAACCCCATAAATGGGATGGCGCCAAACAACAAGCAATCTATATACCCTACCGGTCAAAACCAGCCAAATATAACTCACTCCACTCATCCTCACCGGGGAGCTCCTCTACCGGCCCCTGGGTCTCGAGGAGCCATAGACTCCGATATAAATAACCGTGTCTGAGTCCGGAGGACTCACTTGGCAAAAATGTCGTATCGAATGGGGTCTATTTCCCGGACACGAACTCAACGGGGCTATCTGAGCTTGAGGCTGTGCATTCACTGGACACAATTCAATAGGGAATGTATACGCTCTTTGGACAGTACTACTGGACACAAACTCAACCGGGTTGTGAGTGTTTGTAGTCTTGATCAGGCGATATGGGAAAGCTTAATCCCATCTTCGTCCAAATTTGGGGATACACCTTGGAGTGGCGTGAGCCCTGCTCGGTGGGCGACACGATTACCAACCTAGGGCGGCGGGGCGCTCAATAGGGCCCTCCGCCACATCAAAGTCTCAACAAACAAATAGCACATATAACTAGCAAGCATGTATAAGCCCGAAAAGGACTATAAATCGTTTCTGTGCAGTCTCTTTACGCTGCTATGCTTTTGATTCTTTCTTGGTCATGGTCTGTAATCTTTGTTAGCTATTTGGCTAATCTTTATGAGGATACTATCTGTACGAATGGCTTCATCTGTAGCCAATATCTCATCTGTCTCTGAATGGCTGGTCTGTAGCCATAAAAGGCATTTGAATGGCTGGTTGTAGCCATAATCTTGCTCTGTCTATACGTTTTACTTTACTAACTTTTATTCACGGCAATCTGTTTCTTTTCTTCTACAATATGCTTGCTAATCATACAATAAATTTGCATCTTGAATCTGGAATGCTAACTCGCCCTTTGGCGCATGCTTTACTAACCTTCGGACTGAATACAATACGGCAACACAAACCCAGTTACTAAACTTTACTCAATACTCAACATTCAACTCAGAGTTCAGTTGCCGGAGTTTACTATGATCATAGCTAAAGTACGCTACAACTTGCAGAAGAAACTACTTCACATACCTTAACCTCGAGTTATCCGACTGTCAGACGAGGCTCGGTCAGTACTCCAACTATTTCTCCCAACTGCATTCATATACACGTCAATTAGTACTAAATACAACACTATTCCGAAAGACAACATCACTTTTGATATATTTATAGCCTAAACTTAGGCTTATAGAAGGGCAGTCGAAAACTTGCTATTTTTGAAGTCCAGAAGGAGAAGTATTCACTTACGGCTAGGAGCACATAGACACTAGTTTGGAGCAATTCTACTTACCTTAGTCCGGTAGCTCGGCGGGTGCGTCGGCCGTATTTCGTGAAACAAAATCTATTAGGAATGCCCTCTTCTTTAAATGCCTCGGTACTGAGGTTAATTTTGATTTGGACTACGTTTGGCAGCGTAACCGGATGATATTTTCTTATCTCCTTCGCTCTCTCTCTGTGCTCTTCGACTTTTAAAATTATAAAGGTATCTACTAAAATAAACCGAAGTGGGGCTTTATATACTTGGGACTTATAAGTCGATTCGAATGCGATTTTTAAATCGCATTCCTCAGATACGATTATAAGTCGCATTTGCCTTATGACGCGCCGACTTGGCGCTTTCCGATCTTTCCCAGGCCTTTTTCTATGTAGCAAACTTTCAAATCTCTTAACCAACTTGCCCGAATAGGCCATCTATGTCAAGGGAATTTACGGGAGTGTAACATTCTTCCTATAAGAACATTTAAATTCTCGAATGAAAGCTGCTATCTAGAGGACTTCTCCAACACTCAACTTATTTTTATTTCTAGGAAAATTTACGTCGATTTCCCCTGTAATTTGGACTATCCCAAAACTGAAATACGAGAAGTCCAATATAGGTACTTTACAGCACAATACTATAGGATTCATGAAAGACCGGATGAACGGATTCTAACTCTAGAGGCAAGTTCAACTCATATGCCCATGGCCTATTCTTCAGGCAAAGTCCCGATAAGGCCCAACAAATCTTGGGTGGCTTACCTTTCTTGCCAATCCCTCATCACCCATTTCGCCGGAGACACTTTCAAAAATACCCAATCATTCACATCGAATTCGGGTTTTACTGCGCCCTTTTATCACATATGATTTAAAGTTCTGTGCGTCAGTAAGCGCTCTCTGATAAGATTTACCTTTTCCTCCGACTGCTGAACAATGTCTCTGGCCCAATCAGCGATTCTACATATTTCAAACCGGCCAATTGGCGATCTACATTTCCTTCGTATAATGCCTCAAAGCGCCATGCGGATATTTGGTGATAGGCATTACATTATAAGCAAACTCGATTAGGAACCGTCTCATCCCAACACCACCAAAATCTAACACACACGCTCACAACGTGTGTGAGCATGTGGATGTTGCGTTCGGCACGCTTACATGCATCTGGGGGTGGAGCATTTGTAGCAAGTGTCTGCGTGCCCCAGGATCTCTCTGAAACGACTGCCCAAATCTAGTCGCTAAACTGTGCTCCTCTGAAATGCGGAAATAATGGATACTGGCACTCCGTGCAGTCTGACTATTTCTCTGATATACAACTCGGCATAATCTTTAGCCGAGAAGGTAGTTCTCGAGGAAATGAGTTGATTTGGTCAATCTGTCAACTATCACCCATATGGGAATCATGTCTATGTCTATTACGGTAATCACATACAAAATCCATATTCACTACTTCCCATTTCAGAGAAGCTGGCTATGTCACAGGTTAACCCACCTAGTTTCTGGTGTTACGCTTTCACCTGTTGGCGGTTAGGACCTTTGGAAACACCAAATTCAATGACAATTCTCTTTTCATACTGGCCTGAGTAGTTCCTTTGATATCATGGTACATTTTCGTCGCCGGGGAGAGAATAGCGAGCATAATGCCTCGTTCATAATCTGCTGGTGGAGCCACGAAACGTTCGGAACACAGAGACGGCCCATACATCGCCACACCTCATCCTCGGTTATACGAAAATCCGACTTCCCTTGCGGTCTCGTCCTTAAAAAATTTGGACCAAGTCAGGATCTTCATATTGCCGTTCTCTTACCTCAACAACTAAGGACGACACGGTGTTCTGAACTACCACTCATTGTCCTTCATTTTACGATTACATGAACTGACTAAATTAACTAGGTCGTTCTCCATCTCCCTCACCAACTCCCGTTGCTCGGGTTGCAAATACGCCAAACTCCTAATAGGTTTAAAGCTAAGGGCGTTTGCTACTTCATTGTCTCTTCTTGACTGATACAACATATTCATACTTAGAGAGCTCGGCAATTGGCCCGGTCCTCTTGGCTTGTCTTGCCGAAGAGACCGAAGCCAGTCAATTTACGGTGTAGCTAGGCTTATACGGCATACGTACATGCTAGAGCTTACTTGTTCTTTGGGATAACCTAAACAAACGTCTGTACCTTATTGCCTTTATCACGATCGAGAGGATCGATGATGATCATGATCCTAATAATGCATTTGAATAACCTTGAATAATGATTATTTGGAGTTAAATGACCGAATATCAGTAGTCTAACGAAGTGCCTAAATGTCGACTCAGAGCATCTGTGGCTCATACATAACTGCGGGGTTGGGCATCTAACTGCCTCATTATTTACTTGAACAGTTGTAAAGGGCGGCTTAATCGGACTTGCTCGGCCCGACCAATCTCTCTGAATCTTCACGGGAGTCTCTTGATCTCTTGGTCTTAGTAGACCATGTGCTATGATACTACCAATTTTCTTACGCCTCATGCGTATCCGCGGATTTACACTGCTATTGGGAAATTCTCGGTCTTATGGCTGACCCGGTAGGCGCCTTACAACTAGGTTGACTAAAGGCCGACTCTCACCTACGGAATTTGGAAAAATGATGCATGGCCACTTAACATACTGGGAAAATAATTCTGGTATTACTAACCCTTGAAGTATGCTAATAATTCTGGTATTACTAACCCTTGAAGTATGCCTATTCGGCTCTAATTCTGGTTCTAGCACATGCACTAATGTTACTAATCTCTAGGGATGCTTCCCTGCTAATACAGGCGCCAGTTGGTTGTTAGACCGTCTAACTGTGCCCTTATCAGCTAACCATCGGATTTAGGCTATTAACTCTTGTAAGCTTCTAAAGCATAGATCTGGAAACAAACATAAGTCTGTTAACTTAACAACTAAAAACTGAGACAGTTTCTATGGCTTCATACGTAAGTCACACTTAACCTGCCCCTTCTCT
>JACEIK010005992.1:77852-98708 GCA_018107945.1 Datura stramonium
GATATAGTTCATTAACACTTAAGTTAATTAGTACCGTAGTTCAGTCCCTGTGGGATCGATACTTGGCTTTACTTAAGCCACTTTACTACTTGTTCGACCATGTGCACTTGCGTGTAGTTACCAAACACCCGAACAGGCATCACAGTACATCACAAACCCGTCTGAACCTTCTAGAAGAGTCAGAATTGGGGCTGTAGTGAGTCGAGTTTTCAACTGCTGAAAACTCTTCTCACATTCATCAGATCACTGAAACCTTACCTTTTTTCTGAGTTAGTTTGGTCAAAATGGAGGAAATGGAGGAGAATCCTTCAACAAACCTTCTGTAATAGCCGGCTAGACCCAAGAAACCCCTAATGTCTGTAGGAGAGGTGGATCTTGGCCAGTCCTTAACTGCTGATATCTAAAGAGGATCCACTTGAATATCCTCTCTAGAGACCACGTGACCGAGAAAGGCAACTGATTTTAGCCAGAATTCACACTTACTGAATTTGGTAAACAACTGGCGATCCCGAGAGTCTGTAAAATTATTCTCAGATAGTCTGCATGTTCCTCCTCTGTTTTGGAATAAACCAAGATGTCATCTATAAAAACAATGACGAATATGTCTAGGTACGAATGGAATACCCTTTTCATTAGGTCCATAAAAACTGCAGGAGCATTGGTTAGTCCAAAAGACATAACTACGAATTCATAGTGACCATACCGAGTTCTGAAAGCTATTTTCAAAATTTCACATTTTCTAACCCTAAGCTGGTGGTATCCTGATCTAAGATATATCTTGGAGAAATAACTAGCTGCTTGAAGCTGATCAAACAAGTCATCAACCCTGTGTAGAGGATGTTTGTTCTTGACTGTGACTTTGTTCAGCTAACGGTAGTTGATACACATTCTGATGGTACCGTCTTTCTTTTGCATGAATAAGACTAGGGCACCCCATGGAGCGATACTAGGTCTAATGAAGCCCTTATTTAGAAGGTATTTAAGTTATTCCTTAAATTCCTTAAGCTTAGCTAGAGCCATTCTATAAGGAGGAATAGAGATGGACTGGGTATCTAGAAGAAGATCTATCCTGAAGTCTATTTTCCATTTGGAGGGACTCCAAGGAGATTTTTGGGAAACACATCAGGAAACTCATTCACCATCGAAACTGACTAGAGTGTCGGGCTCTCGGAACTAGAATCTTTGACCCTAATCATGTGGTAGATGTACCATTCTGCAATCATTTTCCTAGCCTTAAGGTTCGAAATGAAACGACCTTTAGGCGCTAAAGTACTACCTTTCCACTCTAAGACTGGTTTGTTAGAAAAATGAAACCTAACAACCCTGGTTCTGCAGTCGACTGAAGCATAACAAGATTAATGCAACAAGTCCATACCAAGGATAAGGTAGAAGTTGACCATGTGTAGCTCTAGTAGATCGACTGAAGTGACTTCACTCAACACTGAGACTGGACAATTTCTATATACCCGACTGACTCTAACTAACTCAACCGTGGTAGAGACTCGAAATGATTCAAATAGAGTTTTTGGACTAGTATCTAGCTGGACTACAATATAAGGAGTCACAAAGGAAAGTGTGGATCCGGGATCTAGTAAAGCATATGCATCAATGTGGAAAAAGCACAACATATATGTAACCACATCTGGTGAGTTCTCCTGATCCTTACTAGAAGATAGAGTGTAGAAATGATTTTGGCGCTGACCACCACCTGTACCTGAAGTAGTGCCCTACTGAGCTAGGTAGCCTGTCGGGGCTTCTGATGTAGAAGACTGGGCCTTTCCCCGTCCGGCTGATGAGCACTCTCTTAACCTGTGACCCAACTGGCCACAACCAAAACAACCCTCTTTGCCTAGATGGCAGTCCCCAGGGTGATTCTTACCACACTTAGGACATGCTAGGAAAGTGCGACTGCTGGAGACATGGCTCTGGGACTGGGAGCCTGATGTCTTGCCCCTTCTATCCTTGTGAGGCCTGGAGGATGGATGTTGGCTGAGGAATGTGTCAGAGGCCTCTGGTGCAGCTAAGGGTGATTACCACCATCTGAAGTTTGCTGGTAGTACTTGAACTGACCAGTTCTAGCCTGTTTGTTCTACCTCTCTATGTCCTTCAACTTTTCCGCCTCTATCTAATGGGCATGAATGATAATACTAGAGAGGTCTATATCTTTGATAAGCATGACGGTCCTTCATTCCTTGAGTACCAAGTCTGACACTTCGTTAACAAACTTGAGCATGCGAGCCCTCGGTTCAGCAACTATTTCTGGAGCATATCGCGTTAGTTGAGTGAACTTCAGTGCATACTCCTCTACTGTCATGTTGTTCTATCTCAAGTTCATGAACTTGGAAGCCTTAGCTTCCCTCAATTCCAAGAGAAAGAACCTATCAAGAAAGGCTGTAACATATTCGTCCCATTCCATCGGACCTGCTCCATTCTGCCTTCCCACCTTCCACTATTTGTACCAAATCTGAGCCACCTCTTTCAGCTGATAGGCAGCTAAATCAGCACTCTCTATAGATGTGACACCCATTATTTGGGTGATTTTCTATATCTCATCTATGAACTCCTGCGGGTTCTCTTCTTCCTTAGACCTGTGAAAAGCTGGGTGATTCATCCGCATGAAATCTCAGACCCTAGCTGCAACTGCAGACCCATTGGTGTTGACTGGTAGCACGACCTACTGGTTAACCTGATTGTTCATTGCCTAAGCCAGCATTTAAATAGTAGCTTGGAAATCCACATGGGACACCTGGTCGTCCTAAGGGGTTGCAGGAGCTGGTGGGGCTGGCCGGTTAGCATTTTCAATCCTCCTTCCATTTCCTCTTTTATGAGGCATCGTTATCAAAAAAGGGTAGAGAACGATATGTATCAGAGTCTAAAACTGTAAGCATGATAAGATTTATGAACAAAAGAAATTTTCCTTAAAATGCCATGTAGCCTCCTCATAAGTATGGCCTGCTTCACACCCATGAAAAGGACTCTACCTAACGCAAATTTTTCAGACATCCTAGGACTCTCTAAACCTAATGCTTTGATATCAAGTTTTTCATGACCCCAGTCTATAACCTAGATGGGACACGGTACTTAGGGCAACAAGTGACCCCAAGCTAACCCATGAATAGCATAATACTGAACTCTGAATATTATATGAAATCTATAAGAGAAAGCTTCATAAGGCATAACTGAACAAAATACTATTAAGAAAAACAATATGTCCAATAACACACTGAATTACTAACTATGTCAAAAAGCCATCTAAGAACTGATGAGTTGCTGAGACAAGCGCCTAGCTAGCTCTAAAGTATGAACTGAAATATCAAAATAGAATAGTCTGGGAAGGAAACTTCGGCCCTTAAAAAATGAGGACTCACCATTGAACTTTGTTGATTTCTACCGGAGAAGGACTACTAATGATGCTGAGATTAAGAACCTATGCCTGTATCATAAGCCGAAATAGCATAAAGAGTATGCATCAGTACTTGGAATGTATTGAGTAAGTGAGATATGAAGTAAATGTAAAGATACTGTGCTTCTGTAAGTGAGTAACAAAACATGCAATGACCATAACTAGAATTATAAATTCTAAAGTATCTGAAAATCTGTTAAGACTGAAAGTACTAGTACCTGTCTTAAGGTCATATACATAATCCTGAGTTCTGGAGGACTGAACTAAACTAGAGACTATAACTATACTGGACTGAGCTGTAATGTACTATAATGTGGTAGAAACTATAACCTACATGTAACCATGTGAGCTAGATGTGGAGACCGATATATACCCTTCATCGGAGAAGGCCCACTATACCTTTCATGGGTATAGTAGCTGAGCTGGGTGATCACTATCTAATGCCCATTTGGGATAATAACCTACGGTGGCAATATAGTTCTAGGAACCTGGGTGCACTGAACCCCGGCTTTACTCGGTCTAAGTTCTACTCCCACTGGAAATTCTAATTATGTCTAACCAGACTGATAGCTCAAAATTGGTTTCCTAAGACTTAAGTCAGGACTACTTTTCTGGAAGTGTCTTCAAAGTCTAAGGACCTGAATGTAACTATGTTCGAAGACTCGTTAGAGCTGCTTTAGTGAAAGTGTCCTAACGGTCTAAGAAACAACTGACAAACTAATAACTGGTAGTACTGAGGTTACTGAATTCCTCAAGACTAAAAGTAGGCAAACTGATCAGCTGACAATACTGTAGAACACTGAGAATAATAAGTATCGATTGAGACTCTGAGACTGAATACACCAAATAGGCCAACTTCAAATCATGTATTTGTACTAACTTTCGCGATTTTTTAAAGTATATTATCTCGACAAGAAATGTTCAAATCTAGACACTAAATCATGAAAGTCTCATTCAAAGTCACATTTAAAGATTAGGGTTAAAATTCATACTGCATGAAATGTGCTACCAAGCATAAATTTCAACTAGTAATAATCTTAGAAAACATCAAGATTCATAACAAGGAAGAGATTTATATGTCTGAAGAACATCCCTAGTTTCGATCTTTCAAAGAACTAGAACTGATAACATCTTTTGTAAGAATTTAGGACACAAGAGTGAAAGAAATTCCCTTGTTGGAATCTCACATACCTATAGCATAATCCTTGAGAGAACCCTTGAGAATATGAGAAGGAAAACTGAATGCCCTAGCTTTCGCTCTGAGATGCATGTGTTTCTTCATACTGTGTTTCTAAGAGTTTGAGAGAAAATAAGGAGAAGAATTGGTCAATCCCCCCAAATTCCCCTATGAAAGAATTCCAAATGGCGTAACTTAGGCATTAAAATAATAGGATTTTACAAAAATGCCCCTTGAAACTGCTTAAAATTTCTGCCCGATTGGTGGTACGACTCAACCTACTAGTCCTACCAGGATCCTATGGGTCATACCATGATCCGTAGCTTTCCTTATAAATTTCTATGATTCAACTCCCATTTGGATTGTACAACTTATATCAACATGCCACGAGTCGTACCATGGCTCGTTGTTTCCCAAAAGTTCCCTAGCTATTTCTCTGATTTTTCCATGGCTTGTCAGTACGATTCGTACCATCTTGGTACGACTTGTAACATACACTCATGATTCCTTCAATCACAGTTACTATTTTACTCCAACCTTCCTATTACGAGTCTAGGTAAAACTCGTACCATGATTGTAAGATTCGTACTGTGACTCGTACTGAGGGCTTTTTCCTAGCTTTCTGCATGATTAAGTTTCAAATCAAATGCTAGTCTTAAAAATTTTTAGGGTGTTACATAGGGGTTTTGCTTCTTGTTAGAATTTTGAGTTTCTTTTCCTGGATTTCTTCTACAGGTATGTGGGGATTTGGCAAGGGTATTCTATTCACTCATGTGCGCCAGAGTATTTTCAGGAAATCTCACTATTGTTAGCCCTGTAAAAAAGTTATGAGTTAGGATTTCCAAACAGCTTATAATTTCCCTAATTTTTGTGTCTTTTCGAGTTCCCCATGACTAGTATTATGCGAAAGTCATGTTTTGGCTTCAATTATACATGTTCATTTCTAGCCCTAGTTTTAGAATGATTTTTGAGTTGAACTTTGCATGATTTAAAAGCTGGTTTAAATTTCTAGTTTTTCATTAATTATCATTTGAGTATAATCTTCATCATGTATGATTTCAATCGAAGTTATTATTTTCAAATTAAGAGTATACTTAGTATTTAACAGAAATGACAATTTTAGCCATTTGTCACTTTATCAGTCTATCAGTATTTTCAATACTTTTAGTTATCAGGTCCTCTAGGCTCTCCAGACACTTCTGGATATGTAGTTCTGACTTAGCCATAGGATGCCAGTTCGAGTTAATTAGTTCAATTAGTTATAATTAGGATTTCGGTTGGGAATAGTACTTAGCACTAAGCGGACCGGGGTTCTAGTGCACCCAAGTTCCCAGAACTACGTGCCACCATAGGTTTTTAGCCCGATGAGCATCCATTTGGTGATCACACAACCATGCCTTTATATCCTGGCAAGGTATATTGGGTTCTATTAATGGGGCGTATACATTGAACTCCGCATTTTTCTCACGTGGTTATATGTTAGTTAACAGGCACTCCCATAGTATAGTCCAGTCTCAGGTCTCAGAATATGTGTATGACCCTTGATTAAGTTTACTAGCTTTATAGTATTTTCAGATTGCATGCTGTTTACAACATTTGTACTTTCAAACAAGGTCATCCTATGTTATTTTAGTGTTTTACTTATACTTTCTTATCAGTATGATTGTGTTTTATATTGCGTAGCTTCACATACTCAATACATTTCAAGTACTAACATATATTCCCTATGCTATATCATCTTATGATATAGGCTTAGTCTCTCAAGGTCAGCAGCGTGGTTAGTCTCCATCAGACTCAACTCAGCAGTACTCTAGCATTGAGTCATCATCAAGACCAGAGCATTTCTTTCAATTTTGATAGTATTATTTCAATTTTCAGAATTTGGAGTTAGTTGGGGACTTGTCCCAGTAGCTCATCTTTATAGAGGCTTTCAAATAGAGTTGTAGTGTTCATATTCTTTCAATTTATGAAGCTTATTNATGTGAGAGACACAGTTGGGGTGTAAATATTATGAAACGGTACATGTAAGCTTTCAATTTATGAAGCTTATTTACAATATTCATATTTTTTATTTCATATACATTATTTATGTTTCTACTTAGTTTTCATTCTAAGTCACAGTTATGCTAGAGTCATGCTATGCCACGGGTTAGCTTGAAGCCATTCGTAGTTCTAGGCATCGTGCCGCATCCAGGATGTAGACTTGGGTCGTGACAAACCTGGTATTAGAACATTAGATTTTAGAATATTCTAGGGTGTCTGAGAGCCACATCAATTAGAGTCTTTTTCATGGGTGTAAAACACACCACACTTATGAGGAAGAGGCTACAAGGTGATTTTAGAAAAATTTCTTTTTCTTCATGATTCTAATTGTGCGTAGAGCATGAAAATGTAAAATATCCTTATAACTCGTGCTTTACCATTTTTAGTGACAATGCCTCCCAAAAGAGTAAATGGAAGTAGGAACGATAATGACAACTAGCATGTCCCGCTCGTTCTAGTAGCCCCTTAGGACAATTAGGCTGATAGCTCGAAATTGGGGCCCAAGACTAGTCAGGTTACCTATTTGGAAGCACCCTGAGAGTCTTATCGAACAGGATTCTATAACTGGGTTCTAAGATTGGTCAGAACTGCTTATCTGGAAGTGTCATATCCATCTAAAGAACAAACTGTAATTCTAAAGTTGGGGCCCTAAGGCTAGTCAGAGCTTATTATTTGAAATGTCATGACGGCCTAAAGAACCACTAAAACTGATGCTGAGACTATATCTAATAACTGGGAGGCACTACTAACACCTCGAGAATTTTTGTAGTCAAACTGGTCAGCTGACATTTCTTACTAACACTGGATATTCTAACATTTTTACTGAAACTGAACTAACAATAGTCTAACTGAGTTTCAATACAACTTACTACATAGGAGTTGCCAACACTGATAAATTCAAGCAAAATTTTGATATTTAAGCACAATTGCAAGATTCTCGTTTCTGCATTCAAGATCTAGAGCTAGAATTTACTTTACAGGGACAAGCACCAATACAGTCACAAACTGGTGGAAAACATCTACAATTATCATACAATAATATTCCACATGAATTAAACAAAGTCTGACTAATAATTTCTTAAATACGATAGTTTCAGGGCTAGAACTGATAAAGAAATAGGAGAAACTTTGGGGGACACAAGGAAAGAACTATTTCCTTTTTGAATTCCCACATACCTGGCTAAAAATTCCCTGAAGAAGGAAGCTTGAATTTCTGCAATGAATACGGAACCCTAGACCTTGCTTGAGAGTTCTTGAGAGAGAACTTGCGTAAATTTTCTGAAAATATGAGTGGGAATTGGGGGGAAAACTATTTAGCCCCTCTACTTCCCCTAAAAATAATCTAAAAAGACGTATTTTAGGGTCTAGGAGGTTACGAAATTACAGAAAGACCCTTAATAAACTCGCAGGGAAAACTAATTGCCAGTCCCCACAAGGGACTCAACGGCTCATGCCTTGTGACCACGAATCGTGGTCACGGTCCTTGAGTGCACTTTCAAAAACCTCCTGTTGGTCACCACAAGGGACACCATGACTCGTGTTGTACCCATCGACTTGTGGTGACCCACTCGTCAACTGCATTGCCAAATTTCTCAACTCCCGAAACCATACTAGACCATGGGTTACCTAACAGGTCATGGTATGGACCACAACTTGTGGTGCCTACTCATTAGGTACACTGCCTATATTTTTCCCGACCATCAATTTGTTTTTGACCATGGATCACATCACGACTCATGGTGTTGACCACAACTTGTGGTCACACCCGTGGGTACCCCTTTTTCCAAATTCTCAATCAAGTCCTGAATTTTCCCCACGAATCACTTCACGACTCGTGGCCTACCCCACGTCATAGTGGACGATTCATTCTGTGATCTCGGTATAGAAAATTCTATTTTCTCTATTTTAACTCCCGGGTCTAGTCTTAGGGTTTCTAGGGATTACAATATCTCCCTCCTTGGGAACATTCACCCTCAAATGTTGGAAAACACACAGAGATAAAGAATTGCAATCATTATATTCAAATACTCACAGGAAAGCCGAAAACTAGTCGAAATGACTACCTCTAAAACCGATTTACATGGCCGAACTGAATTTACTAATCATAAACATAGTTCAGTTACATGGAAGAAACCGAACACACGAACCGAAAAGAGTTTTAGGGAGGAATTGATACCTTAAACTAAAACCGAGCCGGAAGAGAACATGGGCATCTAGCAGTCCATACCCGCTTCCGCCTCCCACGTAGCTCCCTCAACTTGCTGATTTCTCCATAAGACTTTGACCAAGCTACTTCTTTGTTCCTACTATGAATCCTGACGGCCGAAGGATTCGAACTGGGACCTTTTCATATGATAGACTATCTTTCACTCCCACACAATCCAATGGCACAAATGAAGTTGGATCACCGATGCACTTTCTCTATAGTCACACGGGAATACTGGGTGCATAGATGCTAACTCAAGGTAATTTCAACTCATAAGCTATCTTGCCAATTCGCTTCATAATTCTATAGGGTCCCATATATCTCAGATCGAGCTTTCCATTCATCCATCTCATCACCCCTTTCATGGGTGAAATTTTTAGATAAACCCAAATATCCACTACAAACTCAAATTCTCTTTCTCCTCATGCATCAACATAAGATCTCTCGATGGCTCGAGCTATTTTCAATCTTTTCCGATGAGCCGTACTTTTGTGGCGGCTTCATGAACTCGAGTCTCGGACAGATTAAATTAGCTTAACCAACCTCAAACTACCCAATAGAGATCTCGCACCTCCTACCATATAATGCCTCAAATGGGGCCATCTCGGGATACTTGAGTGGTAGCCGTTGTTGTATGCAAAACTATATAAAGGCAAGTAATCATCCGAACTTCCCTTAAAACTAGACCATGCATGCTCTTAGCATATCTTCTAGAGTTCAAATAGTCCGCTCAACTTTTCCATCTCGTTCGCGGTGAAAAGTTGTGCGGAGCTTGTCCTGCACCAAGTCCATTTTGAAAGGACTTTTAGAAATGAGAGGTGAACTGGTACCTCTCGTTCGAGATAATGGATAAGGGCACCCCATGAAGTCTAACTAATCCCCGATATAAAGCCCAAAGATAGTCCTCTTACCGAATCTCGTAGTTTTAACAGGAGGAAGTGGGTGTCACTTATTATCCTACTATTATCACCTGTGACAATCATGTTTCCGATGAGTTTGAGGTAGACTCATAATAAAATCCATATTTACTTCTTCCAAATTTCATGTGGGTATGCTGATATCCCGGGAGTCATACCTCCCGGTCTCTAGTGCTCTACTTTGACTTGAAGGCGCCTCTGCACTTAGCGACAAATTCGCCGATGTCTCCTTTTCATGCCGTTCACCAGTAGATATCCCGAAAATCGCGGTACATATTAGTAATAGGGGTGGATGGAATATCTCAAATCAAGGTGCTTCAGCAAGACTGCCATCTCAATTCACCCACATATGGTACGCATAATCTACCTTGGTAATCTGAGTACACCATCTCCCCTTGGGAGAAAGCCCCACTTCTTCTCTCCGTGAACCACCTCCTTCAATTTAAGCAATACGGATCTTCATTCTACCTTTACTTAACTTCAATTATCAATGAGGAATCTGATCTACTCTCTACACAACTACCCACCCCTCAAGAAGAATAAACCAATTGTACTCCCAACTGAGCTAATTTGTGGATATCCTTTGCTAGCTCCTTTATGCCTTTCGACATGAGCCGCGCCCCCATATGACACTCGTCAAAATGTACCACCACATTGGCTTTACCCAGTGATACAACACGCTCATATCTTAGTCCTTCAAGAGCTCTAACCACCTTCTTTGATTTAAGATTTAGGTCTTTATGACCGAACACATACCGAAGGCTCTTGTGATTAGTGAAAACATCCACGTGAGCCCCGTATAGGTAGTATCTAATATTTTCAACACAAACACTACTGTTGCCAACCTGTAATGAGTCTATAATTTCTTTCATGAACTCTTGAGCTATTTGGAGGCATAGGCTATCACCCTTCCCTCAACATCGAACGCAACCAAGTCCAACTCTAGAAGCATCGAAATACACTACAAACCCATTTCATCCTTCCGACAAGGTCAACACTGGAGTAGTAGTGAGTCGAGCTTTTAACTCCTGGAAACTCTTCTCACACGCATTTGACCACTGAAATTTCACCTTCTTCTAAGTCAGCCTAGTTAGAGGGGATGCTATAGAAGAAAAAATCTTCCACAAAGCACCGTAATAACCGGCTAGACCCAAGAAACTTCATATTGCAGTTGGGAGGTAGGTTTGGGCCAGCTTTTCACCGCTGCCATATTTTGAGGATTAACTCCGAACCTCACCGAGACCACATAACCAGGAAAGTCACTGATTTCAACTAGAATTCGCATTTGCCGAACTTGGCGAACAATCGCGGTGTCTTCGATTGTTTGAAGTACTATCCTTAGGTGATTAGCATGCTCTTCTCAGCACCGAGAAAGCAAGAATGTCGTCGATAAATACAATGACGAACATATCAAAATATCATCGCTGAAAACTCTATTCACAGTCCATAAAAGCTGTGGGCATTTGGGAGTCCAAAGGACATAATCACGAACTCATAGTGACAATACCTAGTCCTAAAAGTTGTTTCGATATGTCACAATTTTGACCCTTAACCGATGGCACGCCCCACCCGAGATCGATTTTGAGAAACAATCGTCCCCCCGGCTTCGATCGAACAAGTCATCAATTCTAGATAGGGAATACCTATTTTTGACTAAGTGACCTTGTTCAATTGACGGTACTGATGCACATTCCGAGGGTACCGTCTTTCTTTCACATGAATAGTACAGAGCACCCTAGGGAGATATGTTGGGTCGATAAAAACCTTTATCAAGAAGGTCTTTTAGTCAAGCCCTTCAACTCCTTAAGCTCAATTGAGCCATTCTCAGAAGGAGGGATGGAGATTAACCGAAAGTATCCGGAAGAAGGACTACACCAAAATCAATTTCTCACTCATGAGGGACTCCAGGAAGATCTTTGGGAAACACATCAAAATTCCGCCGACAACCTGGGACCGACTAGAGAAGTTGGGGTCTCGAGCTAAAATCTTTGACCCCAACTAGATGGTAAATTCACCTTTGAAATTAACTTTCTAACCTTAAGGTAGGAAATAAACCGACCCTTAGGCGCCGAATCCACGCTCTCTCAGCTCACTCTAAAGTCAAGCCCATGTGAACCGAAACCGGATGACCCTAGCTCGCATTCGACCGAGGCATAACCGGAGGTAACCAATCCATGCCAAGAATGAGGAGTCAAAGCTCTAATTGCGTATAAGTCTACAAGGTCACTGGAATGTCTATTGAGTATTGTGACTAAACAATTTCTATACACTCTACTGCCTCTAACTAACTCACTAACCGGGGTAGAGACTGAATGGTTCTGAGAGGACCTCTGACCGACATCGAATCGGATCACATAGGAGTCAAAATGAAAGTCCGACTCTTGGATCTAGTAGGGGATACACATCTAGATGAAAAAGGCATACAAATTATGACCACGTCAGTGAGCTGTTCTAATCCAGACAAGAAGACAATGCATAAAATGGTTTTTGCACCGGCTACCATCCGTATTCTAAATTGTTGGCCCGCTAAGCTGGTCGGCCTACTAGAGCCGCTGAAGTAGTGGATTTTGATCTTCCCGCCCCGCCGACGGGCATTCCCTTAAGCCGATGAATTTGCCACAACCAAAACAACCTTAACGCACTACGCAGGGACCACTCTCCTAGATGGTTTTTGCCACACTTAGGCATGCTGGGTAGCGATTGTTGGTGTTGATGCCTAGGATTGAGGAACCAGATGCTCCAACCCTAAGCTTCACGAGACAAAAAGAGGGCGCCTCGCCGAACTTAAGCGCATCCCCATCAAGCCCGTGCCGTTGCGGGGTGGCTACCACTAGATATCCGATGGCTATAATCAAATGGCCTGCTCTGCCTATTTGCTCTCCCGCTTCAAATTTTTAATTTTTTCTACTCTGGTTTAAAAGAACTATGGAGAGGTTGTGAGAGATCGATGTCCTTGATAAGCATCACCGTCTCCGCACTCCTTAAGGATCAAATTCAAAACTCCATTCACAAACTTCATGCGATCCCTTGTCTCGCTACCATCTTCGGAGCATATCTTTACAACCGCGTGAACTCTAGTGCATATTCTTCTATTATTATGTTGCCCCCGTCTGTGTTCATGAATTTCGCCACCTTTTCTCCCTAAGCTCCCCAGGGAAGAATCTATTCAAGAAGGCCGTAGTAAACTCCTCCCATTGCACCAAGCCTCGCTCTCTCGTTGGTCTCCTTCCATTGTTCGTACTCGTGACTGGCTATCCCTTTCACCGGTAGGCGCCTAAGTCGGCACTCGGTGAGCCGACATCCATAATTCTAGTGATCTTTTTAATCTCATCCATGAAATCTTGTGGTCTCTACCACCTTAGATCCATAGAAATCGAGGGTTCATCCTAGTGAAGTCTCAACCTGTACTCCGCACTCAATATTATTGATTGGAACCACCATCGTTCATTTGGTTGGTAACTATCTAAGCAAGTACCGGATAGCCGCCGACTCTTCAAGGTACTAAGTCGCCCCGAGAAGCCGGAGCTGGTAGGGAAGGTTGGTGAGCGTTACTCACCCTTTTTGTTACCACGCCGAGGAGGCATAATTTAAACAAAATAGAGCACTATTTAGAGAACAACTGAATTGAATTCTCATCGCACGATAAAAAGTATGAGGGAGTTTTCCTAATAACATCTCCTAGCCTCCCCGTCATAAGTGTGGAACGCTTCACACCCCCGAAAGGGACTTTACTTGATGCGACTTTCATACATCCTAGGATACTCTTAAACCTAGTGCCTCGATACAAAGTTTGTCATGCCCGAGTCTACACCCTCGATGGGAGACGGTACTTGGAGTCACAAGTAACCCACGTCGACCCCTAGTCTATCATACACCGGCATTCGAGTAAACATACAAATATAGTGTATGCTTTCAAAATAATGATATAAAAACATAGATGTAAATAAAGCTGAATCATGACATTTAAACACCTCAACAAAACAACAACTCAAAACCAAAGTTCGTGGGTTCGAAAGCCACTACACCGATGAGCCGCTGGGACAAGCCCCCAACTAAGTCTGGGTCTAGAGAAAATAAAAGCAAGAAATGAAAGAAATAATTCGCCCTGAAAGATGAGGACTCACTCACTAATGCCATTGGGAAAGTCTCGAGCGAGGTTGAAGCAACCCGTGCTTTGTTCTGGTGGAACCCTCGCAGCTTTCTGTATTTCATAAACTCGACAAAGATAAATGGTGATGCGTCGCACTTTGAATGTACCGAGTAAGGAGAGAAACCATACACCAGAATAATAATGTCAACTAAAAGACATGCAATGACCAACTGAAATTGCCGAATCGAATGCAACCGTAATAACTTAGATGATCTAGATTTACCTCTCTCATGGCCAAAAGGACATGCCCTAAATCACAGATACTAATCTTGAAATACTGCACCGAACCAATCTCGATTGACTAATTTGAGACTCCGAATCGGAAGAACTGAGGGGAGAGTCTATAACCTACATATAAAATCACGTGAGCTAGATGTGAGTCCAATGTATACAATTCCCATTAGTAGGACCCAAATATTCTCGCAAGGGTATAAAGGCATAACCGGTGATCACAACTCTTAGGCCATGAGGCCAATAAAAATAACTTACTTGGCAATGCGCTTTGGAACCTCGGGTGCGCTGGAACCTGGCCGTCAGGCGTCTCTACTCCCACTAGATAGTCCTAGACTTAATACTAAGATGATAGCTCGAAATTGGGGCCAAAGACTAGTCGTGTAATACCTATCAGAAGCACCCCGATATTCTTATTGGGCCGGGATTCTAACCGGTTCTAAGACTGGCCGAGCTATTGTCTAGAAGCTGCCGTTACTGGCTACAAAGAACAAACTCGTAATTGCCGGGGCCTTAAGGATTGTTAGAGCTTCTTATTTGAAAATGTTATGACTACCTAAAGAACCACCGAAATTGGATAGTGGGACTATTTCTAATAAATGGAAGGCACTACCGACACCTCTTGAGAATTTCCGTAGTGAAATTGATCACCACATTTCGACTAACACCGGATATTCTAACATTTTTACTAAAACTCGAATCGACAATAGTATGACTCGAAGTTTCAATAAAACTAACAACATGGTAGTTCCCAATACACTAATAAATTCTAAGCAAAATTTCAATATTTAAGCACTATTACAAGATTATAGTTTTCTTCATTCAAGATCTAGGGCTAGAATTTACTTTTGCTGTGACAAGCACCAATATTACCACAACCCGGTGGAAAATATCTTTGGCAAGTTATCATACAATATTCCACATGAATTAAATGAAGTTTGACTAATAGTTTCTTAATATACAATACTTTCAGGGCTAGAACTGAGCAAAAGAAATAGGAGGAATTTTTATGACACAAGGGAAGAACTATTCCCTGTTGAATTTCTACATACCCGGCTAAAAATTTCCGTAAGAAGCATGCTTGAATTCTCGCAATGGATAAGGAACACCAGGACCTTGCTTTAAAGTTCTTAAGAGAGAACTTTAAATTTTTCAAAACTAGTGGAAATAATGAGGGGCAAAACTATTTAGCCCCTCTAAATCCTCAAATAACCTAAAACGACATAGTTTAGGGTATAGGAGGTTAGGAAATTGTGGAAAGACCTTTGTTAAAACTCAAAGAGGGAAAATTGATCGTGCTAGTCCCCAAGAGGGACCTACGGCTCGTGGTCACTGGCCATTGAGTGCACTGCCAAAAACCTCCTATTGGTCACCACGAGGGACACCATGACTTGTGATGTACCCAAAGACTCGTGGTGTACCCGATGAATCGTGGTGACCCAAAGCCATCAATTGCACGCCAAATTTCTCAAGTCCCCAAACCATACTGACCACGGTCACATAACAAATGTGGAATGGACCACGACTCGTGGTGCCAATTTGTTAGGTACACTTCCTAAACTTTTCCCACCTTCAACTTGTTCTTGAGAATGGATCACATCACGACTCATGGTCACATCCGTGGTCATACCAATTTTTTCCAAATTTTTGATCAACACCGGACCCTTTTTCCCTCATGAGTCACTTCATGACTCTCAGGCCTACCCCACGGTCACAGGATGACTCGCTTCGTGATCTCGTAGAAAAGCCTTTATTTTCCCATTTCAACTTCTCAAGTTCTGGCTCCTAGGTTTTTGAGGCATTCACGTGGATCCTCAAAAGATTGAAGAAGTTAAGAACTTGCTATGACCCACATTTTTATCCGCCATTAGGAGTTTCTGGGCCTAGATAGGTGGTCCACAGACACCATAGAAGGATTCTCCTTATTGCATACTCCTATGACCAGCCGATCAAAAGAAACTAAATTTCTAGTGGTCCTAGCTGCTTGTGAGAAGAGTTTCTTAGGAGTTGATGACTTGGATTTTCTACCATTCCCCCAATTTTGATTTACTAGAAGTGGTTCAAATTGGCTTGTGATTTACTATGACGCCCGCAGTAATTGGTCTAGTTATGTATTGATGCCACATGGTAAAGTTATAGCCTATGACTCCAAACAACTCAAGGCTCATGAGAAGAATTATCCAACTCACGATCTTGGGCTAGCAAACTTTTCCCCTTAAATATTTTGACCCACTATCTTTATGGGGCTCATATGGAGGCTTTACCGACCATAAAAACCTACAAAGACTGCTCGGGCCATGACCCGAATCTGCCTCGAGAATGTGGTTAGAGTTATTGAAAGACTACGAAGAGCGTCTTGTATAATCGGGGTAAAGCCAATGTAGTGATGACACTCTACGACTACAAAGAATAGTGCTTTCTTATGTTGTGTGATAAGAAAGAGCCGGTTAGAGATGTTCATAAGCCGGGTTTCTGCTAGGAGTTCAAGTTGGGTTGGACAAATTTAAGGTAGAATTGTAGTCCAAAATGGTTCGAATCTTATTTGGTGGTGGAGCTAAAAGCAAAAGAAGATGATGATACAATATTCTTGAAGCTAAAGAAGCAAACTCCCGAGGAAAGAGGTGGAAGCATTCTCCAAAAGCGGGAGATGGTGTGCTACGGTTTTGGGCAAAGAGGTGTTCCATATAGATGATTTGAGGTAGCGGATACCAATGGAAGCTCACAAACTGTGCATTCTATCCACCTGTGCCAAATTTCAAGATGTACCGTGATCTACTTAAAAGTTTGCCGGTGGAATGGCAAGGAAGAAGGACATTGCAAAATTTGTGGCTAAGTGTCCTAATTTCTAGCGTATGAAGTGTTACACCTCGAAAATTTTGGTAATTATTTGATGTTTGTATGCTATGTTAAAGTACGGGTTGTATATTGATCGTGATGACAAGGGAAATGTGTACGTAATGGAAAACAAAGATTATGTGAAGTTTATGTTCAGGTCAACTTTGAACGACCATATCTCCTGCAAACATATAATGAACTAGAAGCTCCACAACCTATCATATTAAAGTTCTTGAGTATAGTTTTTATAACATCAAACCGCTCATCAATCGGGTTCAGAATAAAACGTTATAGGCGTTTTACGGTACACTACCGGGCAAAGGAGGTGGCCACCGCCTCAACAACCCTTTATATTTTAAGTTGTCCTTTATGAAATTATTTTCAACTTTTCCAGAATTGAGGTGCTTGCTTATCATCTGAAATTCTCTCAAATTTCCAGCAAAAAACTAGAGAACACCAAGCCAAACTCCATTAAAAGTAAAGCTAAGTGAAAGGGAGCTACTATAAAGGTGAAGGTGGTGTGTACAGGGTCAAGCTTGGCCGCACTGCAGTGTTGCTTTGGTAAATTTTCTGATTTTTGAAGATGTCTCTAATCTAAATATATTTCCTCCTCTTTTAGGATTAAACACAATTCTACCAATAACTTTGCTTGAATTCTTGATTAAAAGACTAGAAGTTGAGGTGTGTTTGTGTGTTGGTGAACCGCTTTTAAGGCGCTTTGGACAGCAGGGTTGCTTCATTTTTGGAAAATGAGTTGAGGTCAATTAACCCTGCTTTTAAATCTCAAGAAAAACCCTTAGAAAGGTAAGGATTTCCCTTTTACACCTCTCAAATTGTAAAGCGAAAATCTGGAATGGTAGCTATGAGTCGATGGACTTTCATGAGCTGCGTTTTTCTCGTTTTCCTAGTCTTTTTGGCTTTTTTATTTTGCTTGAATCAGACTTCATATTGATGTGAATAATTATAGCAAACCAAGTGTCAAATTCTCTTGTTTCTCCTCAAAAGTTAGTGAAACGAAGTTGAGAAAATGGCTAAAATGTTGTTGATGTTGCCGTGTGTTGTTGTTAGTGTTGTGACTGCCATTGGTTAGTTATTTTGGCTGCATTTTGTTCTATATATTAATCTTGTCTGTTACCTATAAAACCACTAGATTAAGGAGGTTGAAGTCTGATCATTAAAATAGGGAAATCGCCTAGAGAAAAGTTCATCTGAGAAAGGTAGCGTAAGGGGTTCTTTTTCGTCTCTCATTTTCAAGCACAAATTCATGTCGAGGATTAATACGACATTCCCATGTACTTGAGCTCTCTCGAAGTAGGAAGTGTATTATTATTCTTCCCAATTGTTAGAATCATTTCTTGGTATTAAGCTGTGTATTTTCTAAAGAGTTGGAAAGCATGAATGGAAGTGAGAGGGAAATTACCTTCGATTATGGTCATAGTTGTAAATTGAGTCTAAAGTCCCCTCGGCGTGGGCACTGTGAGCTGGTACTTTACATTATGTTATGTATTTGTGGTGTCATATTTGTTTCACATTATGGTTGCTAAGAAAATTGGTAAACATGGCAAGACGACGACATGCGAACAAACCTATTAATTGAAATCGGTTTTAACTCAATAAGGGGTCTAACAAGGGCACGAAATGAATTTCCTTATGACAGTTACCTAAATTCTATTATATCTATTTTTTAAGGTACCAGGGCCATGAGATTATTCCCCTATCCATATCCCTTAATATAAGCGAATAATTAATGCATTTCTAATTAACCAATATGTTAAACTTGGAAAATAGAACCCGAATGGGTAAACTAGTGATATTTCGTTGAACCGCCTTTATTGGTAGGTTATGAACAATATTTTATGTTAACAGATTATATCAAAATCATAATATATACTTTTATGCTTACATTCAAATTACGCGCTAAAGTGGCAAGGATTTCCTTTAGAAAGTCGCTATATGTTTATTAAAGATCTTGAGCGGCCTAGACCTCTGGAGAATTGCTTAAGGATTTAAGTAGACATGTCGCATGCTCTTTGAAAGTTGTAGATGTGTAAGGAAATTAACCTAAGAGTAAAAGTTGAGGCTCTAGTAGCAATGGAGAGATAAGAGTAAATGTTCGACCTTTTAAGGTAATATGTGTGTTATATGCCCTATGTCCGTAGTTGATTTCAAGAACCATTGGAGCGACGCAAATATGAGCAAGAAGATTTTTAAGAGAAAAGGTTGGTAATTAGTAAAAAGGTAATCGATGAGCCCGCATGTACGTGTCGTGCAAGTAATATAGTGGCTTTTTTTAAGAACCGAATGTCGAACCTACAAGGACAGACTACGGGTGAAACCTTTTCAAGTGCTAATTCACTACAACTATAATAATGAAGACAATAGTGTAAAGAAGAGTTTTTGTATTTTGGAAACTATTTTTATAACAAAGTTAAATGTTTATACAGCTTGAATCCGAACTATGAATGTGAGCATGCTGAGGCTACAAAGAACATGTAAAGAAACTAACTATCGGTATACATGGTTTATCTTTTCCCCGCAAGGCTCCGAACTTATGCCTATGGATAAAACTCTCGTATTTAACCCAACTTAAGAATCATGAACCTTCCACCTACATTTCGTGATAAGAAGAAATTCATGTTCAGCCTACAAAACCGATTCCATACATGACTAATACGACTTTCTGTGTATATTTCTATCCTCGAAGGTCACCACCCCCAATTTTCCCAAAACCAAGAAAAGATCATATCCTATTAATTCACAACTTTAGCTTTCTTTATTCTCGTGAAACCTGGATTTTTGGATTTACATTAACATTGGGCCTTATATTAACGAGGTAAGAACAAGAATTAAATAGAACAAACTATAGAAGAAAAGAGATGAAATAAACCAAAGAATTCAATAATCACATTTCAATACAATAGTTCATAACCTCAAGATAGAAAGGGAATTAGCCACTCATTTGTGATTGAACATCGTTAAATGAATGGAAATCATGCAAACAATTGAAAGGAAGAAGAAAGGAGCAGAGAAAACTCGCAGAATTTTCGCCCTCAAAACCGCCCGTAACCCACGTTCTTGCTCCACCAAGTCAGAATAATTAAAAATGAACCTAAGTGTTCTATTTATACTAGGATAATTTTTCCCTGTAATAATAGCAACGTGTCACGGAGTGTGCACGTGAGCACTCGCTCCGTGACACTCTGCTAACGCTGAAGCTCGAAATTGTCCGCCGTGTAATTGTTCTAACGTGGTACAAAGATGCAACGCTGAGCATGCCCAAATAAGTGCCACGGTGCAATCACGACTCCTCTCGGAATTGCAAGGTCTGGGAAATTAATCCCAACGTGCACGGCCTCGACGCGACCTTCACCGGAATTCTCTGCACTTTTTAATTCCCAGTGAAGATTGCATCCGCGATGGCGCGTGTCACGCTCCATCGCTGGAGCCCTTGCATTCCTTGCTTCTCCAAACGGCTTCCTTGCTCGTTCCCGAGTTCATCTTCGATTTCTCCCAACATGTCATTTATCTCCATCAAAAGCATGTTTTTCCTACAAAACAACGCTAGTCATGTTGGTTAGTATAAAATCACACTTCCGTACAATTTACATGAGAATGTACACACAATATTGGACAAACAGGGCAAAAGCTACACATTTGAGTATCGATTTGGCATATAAATATGCCCCTGATCACCTACCCCACACTTAAAATCTTTTTCGTCCTCGAACAATACTTATACACCTCATGAAATTGATATCCCATCATGGCTACTCTGGCTCGACAATCCGAGCTACGGTTATACCGATTATGTCCACACAAATCATCAAGAAAACATGCATAGTATCATCATTACAATGACACTTAATAAATCAAGACCTCCTAGCACAAGAATCG